>JAANSN010006083.1:0-11186 GCA_036850665.1 Dicranocentrus wangi
ATTTGAGCGGCTTCAGGGGCCCCTTTCGCAAGAATTACGGCGCGATGGGGAAATGTGGATCTGCCCGTGTTGGCCGAGTAGCAAATATTCTGGAAGGAATGCAAATTATCCGAGTCGCCCTTTTTCTCGAGAAGCTCCGAGTAGCGCTGGATCATCATCTCCAGCGACTCGGGACACTTTGCCGAGAGCTTCAGAATGTGGAGGGGTCGCTCCACCTTGGAAATCTTTTGAGATGTGTCTGATGATGATGGAGGACTGGGTGGTTCTTGGATGAGGGCGTGCCCGTCAGTCCCACTGATTCCGAAGGAGCTGACACCCGCAATTCGGCTTTTGCCGGAGTCTTGTCGTGACCACTTCACTACTTGCTTTGGAATGATGGCTGGGATTCTCTCCAAGTTGATTTCCGGGTTGAGCGTCTCCAGATGGAGGTGCGGCGGGATTTTCTCGTGTTTCATGGACAAGAGGACCTTGATGATCCCCGCCATTCCGGAGGCTGACTCGGTGTGACCAATGTTCGTCTTCACGGATCCAATCAGAAGCGGCTCCGTCCTTCTCTCTTCCGCTCCTCCGTACGCCTCCGCCACCGCGGCCACCTCCATCGGATCCCCGACCGGCGTGCCCGTCCCGTGCATTTCAATGTAGCTCACGTCCTTTCCCTCTACTCCTCCATCCTTCAGCGCGAGCTTCATCGCCAGTGACTCGACGGCGACGGTGGGCGTGCCCAGGCTTTTGCTGACTCCCTCCTGGGCAATTCCCGTCCCCCTCACGAGCCCCCAGATGGGATCTCCATCGCTGAGAGCGTCCGACAGCCGCTTCATCACCAGAGCTGCGACCCCCTCGGCCCTCACGAATCCGTTCGCCTTGGCGTCAAATGTTTTGCAGCGGTAGTCTGGAGCGAGGACCCCCTCCAGAAAGTGGTGATTGAAAGGGTGGATTAGTAGATTGACGCCACAGGCGAGAGCCATGGAGCACTCCCGAGTTCGCAGACTTTTGGTGGCGAGATGCACGGCGACAATGGCGGAGGAGCATCCACTCTCGGTGGCAATGGCGGGGCCAGTGCAGCCCAGGAAATGGGACAGTCGGGCTGCCCCGGTGGAAATCGAGTTTCCCATGTAGCTCCGGAAGAAGCTAAAGTCTGGAGTGTGGAGGGTGAGGTCCCGGTAGTTGAAGGTCCAGCTCCCCGTGAACACCCCAGTCTGGGAGCCGTGGAGGGAGAGTGGGTCAATCCCGGCGTCTTCCAGCGCCTCCCAGCTCACCTCGTGGAGGAGTCTCTGTTGGGGATCCAGCACCGTCGCCTCTTTCCCACTAATCCCGAAAAACTTGGCGTCGAACTCGTCAATGGGGATGTCCAGGAATCCGGCTTGGACCTCCCGGTCTTTCCAGTAGGTTCGCACCTGCTTGTGGTTCCACCTGCCTGGAGGGACCGCCCGGACGGCGTCCTTCCCCTCCACCAGGGTGCTCCAGAATTCGTCGGGAGAGTTGCCCCCCGGGAGTCGGAAACTCATTCCAACGATTGCTATCGGCTCGTTGTTGCTTCCACTGCAGATTTGGAGGCAGGAGGGGGACAGCTGCTCTCCTGCAACGTCTTCGAGAATAATTCTCCACGCGAGCGAAACTGCCATCTACACACA
Source organism: Dicranocentrus wangi (assembly GCA_036850665.1). Taxonomy (NCBI): domain Eukaryota; kingdom Metazoa; phylum Arthropoda; class Collembola; order Entomobryomorpha; family Entomobryidae; genus Dicranocentrus; species Dicranocentrus wangi. The sequence continues at coordinate 1,632 of JAANSN010006083.1, forward strand.
TTCAGTCGAGTCATATATGACGTGATGTATCATATTTAAGTTTTAACTATAATGATGTTCTTGTGAACGTGCTTTCTTACATTTTCAATCAGTCCCGACGAACAGAGATCTCTGCCATGGTGAGCTCCTCCACGCTTCCACAGTTGTGTGGGGTGCAGCCCCGTAAAATTCGCTAGTGTGGCAGTCGACTTGCTCCTATCATCGAACAAAGCCATTCGCGTGCAATCATTATGAATACAACCACCACCACGATTAATTATGAAATACGGATTGGGATGATGTGATTCTACTTACGAGAAGCAAATTGGTTTCCCATCCTGTCCCAACATGACCTTGATTTGGTGCCCCATTTCACCAACACATTTCACGTGATTAGCTGCCAGTTCCTTCAAAATCTTTAGTTGTGATGCGATATCCTCTTCTGTGAAACATAACCCCACCACATCAACTTCAGACTAGAAGAAGTCACGAACGGGACGAAGATAAATAAATTAGCTAATTAGTGACAGTATTTTACATACCCACTGGCCTGGTTTGTCCTATCAGCTTGTTCCAAAGCTCTTTATGAACCTTGCTGGAGGGTGTGAAGAGGAAGCAGTCCAATGACCTTTCCTCCGTCCCCGCGTTGTTAGTAGTACTACTGCCTCCGGAATCACAATTGTCAAACAGGCCATCACAATGTTTCAGAACCTGAAAGGAAATGTGAGTTTAAAAATATACTAGGTAGGCAAATAACCCGGTGGCTGTTTGTCTGAGCACGTACGAGCATGTTGGGCGAGAGGTAGACACACTTTTCGAACACGACTAAGGAGAAGGCGGACACGAGTACAGGGCCGAGCTCGCCACAACTACTTTGCTCATCAGCCGGGACTTTTATCACAAGGTCGAACCAGTCTGTTAGCCGCATTCTAGAGAAAAGGAAACAGAACAGATTGGGTTTCCCCTGAAACAAGAACTGGATACAAAATAAATGCTTGTTGGAAATGTGAGAATACCTTGAGGATTTTGAAATGTTTGACGTAGCAATCACCACCAATTTGAAGGCAGTGCGGGCCCTGCGCAAGGAACCTGCCAGAACCAAGGCTTGGTCCACCTGCTCCTCCCGAACCGCTGAAGTTACCCAAGCATACATCCCAATCCCGTTCTCTCAATGATAATACAACTAATAGCTTATTTAAAATTCAAAATTGGAAATCCAATGAAATCCCAAAATTAATAGTAATAACTCAAAATGAGACATGAGTGTGGTCGTCAACAAGAATGGTTATAAAATGGAATGGATAAAAAACTTGTTCCCCTTTTACTTTATATGAATCGTGAATATCCTGCTCAAAAGCCGACCTGAACAATAAAATTGGAGATTGTGTGTTTTATTTGCGTCACTATTCTAGAATGAACGCCTGTTGAACATTTGTTCTGCACATGTTGGGAAATTTCAGCAAAGCGATATGAGCTGCTGGTGATAGTGGAATGGGTTAAAACTAGCAATAAAGGAAAAATGTTGGCTGGAGTGGACTCTAGAATAGAAATACTTCAGAAAGGAGGAATAATAATCTTTGAAGGAAGGTGGAAAAAAGAGTGATTTTGTTATGTTGGATATATTTTAGGATCCCACGGGAATCCTTTATCCGGCCCGCCACTCATAACAACTTGTTGTCTCCGATTAAAACAATAAATGATGCGTTTAATGAGGCTGAAGAAGAAGCATCTAGGAAATATGGGGCTTTTCTTCTCCCCATCTCTCATATGAACTGCTGGATTTTCCATTTTTTCCTTTTAAAACAAGTTTTTAATTGCTTCCATTTTTCCAGGTAGGTCTCGGCAGGTACGTCAACAAGTCATTTTTAAATTATGTGAATAATATTTACAGAAATCAAATGGGGATATTTTAATGGGAGATCGGGAATACCACTCAACCTATTTTCATATTTGAAATGTTGAAGGTCAGGTAGAATTACGTGAGTGAGGTGGAACAAAGTACAAAATATTCTGGTCTTGCATTAAGCTTGTTTGTGTACCTCTGCCTCTATACATTAAGCAAACATTAGTAATAGTAATAAGAATATTGTTATTAAATTAATAACAATCCCGGATCTGAGTTTTTCTTTGTTTTTCCAATTCTCAACTCAACCTGCGAATTCCCACGCTCACCTCACCGGTTCCTCCTTCCATCCATCAACTTCAACAGAATACCTAATCTTGTTTTCTTCCCTATATATTCAAGTGAAAGAATAATATTTTGTACAGGATTTCATGTTTATAACAGTCAACAATTTTATAGCATATAAAATGAATTTATGTATTTTAATGACGCTCTTCAATACTTTATTGAGGAGGGGATTTCCAATCACGGTGGGATTCCCTTCCATTGTTTATTCTGTTCAATCGATCCATTCCTTGACTCCACATGACTGCTTCGACAGGCTGGCATCATCCTCATCCAAAATTATTATACCTACTTGGAAAGGATGAGTTGAGGCGATAAACAACCTGTGGTCCTCCTGCCTCCTGCCTCTGTATTATCTTTACATTTACAAAGTAGATTGCAGACAATTACAACCTGCTTACTTTACTGCCATTCTCTTGGGAATTTAGTCAAACACAGCACATGATAGCTTTATTGGCTTTTACATAATTCTGTTGCGTCATTCAGATATATCTATTAATGTATCACACAGGTCCAAAATAGGTATACATATGTTGCGTATTGTTCTTGCCTCTATGTTTATGGGATTTTCCTTTTCTTTGCTGGTGGGTCAGTCAGCCAGTGCGGAAATTGACTGACAATGGGTTAGAACGTGTACAGTAGGTTTTTTCGGTGGCCAATAATAATACGTAATACCTGAGCAGGCTATAAAATAATAATGGAAACCTCAACCCCGTCCACAATTTTATTAACTAATTATATTTGGTTCGGAGCATGTCTAACATTATTGCTCATTTTGGCAGCTTCATCATGGCGAAGAAGAAAGGTGAGTTCTACTTTGAAGGGGATTCCCGGTCCACGACAATTTCCCCTTGGAAAATATCTCAATCTGCTGGAATTCGCTGACAGAAAAAGTACGAGTTCATTTAAATTATTATGTAATAATATTTACCGTATTAAAACGTATTTAGTCACTTCTATTTTGTTTTTTAATGTATGATTAATTAAAGAGACAATGAAAGTGCTGTCCAAGTGGTGCGAGGGCAGTGGCCCCATAGTCAGATTGGCCTTCGGACCCTTCGACTTTGTGACCCTGTTGTCCCCTGAATACATTCAGAAACTGCTGAGCTCGACGAAGGCGTGTCATCTGGTGAAGCCGTCAATGGGCTACAAAGACATGAAGCCTGCCGCTTGGTTCGATGGGATATTCACGGCGAGTGGAGACAAGTGGAAGTCTCGCCGGAAGCTGATTAGCCCGTTTATGAGTCAACATTCCGTGCTGGGCTACACCCCCATTATCAACGCCTCGGCGAGGGTTTTGATACGCCAGCTGGAGGACCGCTTTGCTGAAAATAATTGCGAACCACGCCCCATTTACGAACTCCTGTTTGACACTTCAATCGCCATCCTTTTAAGTAAAACATTTTTTTTTAAAGTAAAGATAAATCAGCGATAATATTTCCCTGCAAATCTAACAAATCGTGGTATTTTTTGCAGAGGCAGTGTTCGGAGTTGACCTTTATGAAGATGGAGGGTCGGGAGGGGAAGGGAGTTATTACTCCCCAAAAAAGTTGGCCAGAATGATGAAGCGAGAGTTGGAAATTGCAGGAGCTCTCATCACGCGCCCGTGGCTCCGCTACGAACCAATCTTCCGCCTTCATCCCATGTCCCGCGAGAGAGCTGCCTACATTCAATACTCTTCCGAGTTTATCCTCCAGTTGATCAAGGAGCTCCAGCAGCGGCACGACGACGGAGACGGCTCTAAAAAGTCCCTCCTGAAGGATCTGGTGGCTGCGGGTCTCCCCAACGAAGGGATTTACGAAGAGACCATTACAATGATGGTGGGTGGGCTGGAGACCACAGAGCGGGGTGCTCCACTCTCTCCTTTTCTTATTAGCCCTCCACCCGCGAATTCAGGAGGAATGTCGGAAGGAAGTTGACTCCATTTTTGAAAATGAGGAGGAGTTTTGCTCTGAGGGACTGAATATTTCGGCAAGCGGACTGAAACAGCTACGATACGTGGAACAATGTGTGATGGAATGCCTGAGAATGACACCGCCGGGGCCCATTTTCCTAAGAGAATTGACGGGTGCACTAACGCTGGGTAAATGATTGGGTTGTTTGAAATACTTTTTAAATTTATTTTTTTTAAATAAAATCATTTTTTGACTAGATGACCACTTGGAGTTGCCGGCAGGGACGACTGTTGCAGTGTGGCTACGCGGGATTCACATGAATGCAGAGTATTTCCCCGAGCCGGAGAAATTTGATCCGGGCAGATGGACTCCGGAAGCGAAAAATAATGGGAGACACCCTTTTAGCTATCTCCCATTTTCAGGCGGACCCAGAATTTGCATTGGGCTCAAATTGGCAATGGCCGAGTTGCTCATACTCACAGCACATGTGCTCCACAATTTCACAATTGCAACCACCGACAAATTTGAGGATGTGGTTTGGTTGCTTAATGGCAGTATGCAGCCGGAAACACCCATGAGCTTTATTTTGCAAAGGAGAAATGCCGCTCCTCCTACAACAAGATCAGTCAATCACGGGAATGATGGGATAAACTCCGAATAGAAATTGCATCTTAATCACATCTTAATTAATAAGTTCTAAAAGTATTGAACGCGTCAATTAAATCAGATAGCATGACTGAAAGTACTTTCGTGTATGGCACATCATACAATTTTTGCAGTGCATCTTATACATAGGTACCTTGTTTTACTGATCATTTTGAATTTCATCTATTAATATTCTACATAAATGCATTTAAGAAGCTACTAACTGTCGGTGTAACATTTTGCATGTGAGGCCGACCCAGTACTCAGCTACGCGTCATCCCCCAATCCCTAGAGGGTGCTTCAGAATAACACATGTTGTGGGTGGGAGAAGCTTGCAATTTGTGTTGCTTCCTCCCGGTTCAGTACGGAATATGGACAATAGGAAAGACATAAACAATGATTGCTGGCCGATTTAGATTTAATAGTTCAGATTAATTAGACATTAATAAGACACGTTCCCGCACCAAAAAAGTGCATTATTACACTACATTTCAATATCGCCCATCCTCAACCTCCACCATCAACTGTTCAAAATTGTCTCCGATTGCAGCAGTGATCCTCTCCACATCCTTCTCGGAGAATAAAGTGTCATTTGCAGCGACAACGATCTCAATGTGGGATTTAAACCCCACCATCACAATCACGCAGTCTGGAGGAAACAAATCAAGATACTAACTACATATTAAGCATAGCTGGCAAGATGGTCATAATAATAATATTAATGTGGTTTTGCTTGACCTGTGGACGTGCGTGTAGGCCCAACAGCACCCTTCATATCCAAACACTCCAATCCTCCAATAGTATACTCCAGGTTGCCCACTGCAAAGTTTGAGATTGAAACAGGCACATATGTCATTCGCGAAGCAATGAAGGTGGCCACCGCCGTGGGAAAATGTCCCACGAAGCAGCACATGTAGTCAATCACGTAGCTCAGCGGACTTGTTCGCAGCCCCAAAAATGTCTCATTTAGAGAGCGTGCTTTTGAGAGGAGTCCTTCTTTTGTGCTGCACGAGGTTGTTGGCAGTTGCAGAATTCCCAAATAACTAAAAATACAATTTTGACCAATATATATTTAAAGCTAGGGATCTAATAATGCCTAAAAACATTAATTTTATAAATCCTACGCGTGGTTGCATGCAGTTCCGGGATGATTGGGAAGTGGCATGGCGTACAAGGAATTTAACGATTGGACACTCGGAGGCAGCACTTCGCCAAGGCTTTCTGAAGCAATAGCAACGAGGAGGGAGGGAACACGGAGCCCCAGCTTGGCTGCGGCGCATTTGACCCGACGCAAGGACAATTTTGGAGACCGCCTGAAATGAACTTTATCTCTTGCCGAAACCCCAGCAGGATTCCTCCTCCTCCTCCACTCCTTTGCAATGGCTCGCTTAGTCAGCATGTTCTGAATCCCTTGAAATTGGAGCTGGTAAAACCCGGAAATGAAGGCCAGAGCCCAGGAGAGCATGTTCAGGAATGTTGCTTCAGATTGTGGCGTCCGTTGTAGCTGCAGAGCTGTTGCAGTTGGGACTTCTCTGACAGCAGTCCTCCTACCGAGCACATTGATGATAACGTTGACAATGGAGTGCCCATCCATGAGGGAGTGGTGGGAGCGCCAAAGTAGCACCGTTCTGAGTTCCCCGCCCTCCTCCTCACCCGGAAACTTTCGCACCACCCAGAGTTCCCAAGGGCTCCTGCGCGGCCTGTAAGGCCTCCCGCTGAACTCCTCCATCATCCCCTCAAAACTCTTGAAGCAGTCGGGCGTGTCGGACTCATCGAAAGTGACTTCCTTGATGTGATTCTCAATTTGAAAGTGGGGGTCGTCCTTCCAGAAGCGATAACCCAGGAAATTCCATTGGAATTGGGCCAACTCGGGGAATCTGAGGTGGGAAGAGGAGGAATTCGATTCCTTTTCGATTCTCGCTGGAAGAACGTCTCGGCTGAATATCCGTTGCAGTCTTTCGGCTGACATGTCCCCGCTGAGAACTATCGGGCACGGGATGCTCAGCCGATGTCGCTCGTTGTAGTTCTCGATCAGAACACATTCTTTCCACCACAGCGGCTTTCCAATCCCGACCACGAAAACCTTGGATGCAGCAATTACCAGGGAGCGGAGGAACGACAGTGTCAGCCAGATCGGGCCCAGGAGGAGCAAGTTGAGCAAGACAAAAAATGGGATTCCAGTCCCAATCAGAAGCACACTACTCAACAAAGTATTATTGATCCGGGAGGAATCCATTGTTTTTCTCTGCTGCTGGAAAAAGTAAATGTTGGGTTGAAAATAGGGTTGCGTCTCAGGTGACGTCGCTTCTTCCATCAGTGTAATTAACTGAGTTACTTGTGCTACAAGAAATGAAAGAGTGGAGAGTAGTAGGTTAGTATGCCATTGGGGCGGAGGGAGATGGAGCACGACNTGTGCTACAAGAAATGAAAGAGTGGAGAGTAGTAGGTTAGTATGCCATTGGGGCGGAGGGAGATGGAGCACGACAAGGTCGTTCCTCACTTCACTTCATTGCCTGCCTCTGCGTTTCCATCCCACTCTATATTTATCAACTCATCCTGCCAATTCCCACGCTACCACATTTCCACGCAAGAAGACGGCAAAGGCAAACAAGTATTCACATTTGTTTCGCTAGCCACTCAAGCAGGATTCCTGCGTCAGATTATTACTACCACCTACTAATTAATACAATAATAATAGGGACAAACCCCCCACACTTTACACTTTGTTTCCCATAATAAGAACTCTTTCTGCAAATACAGAAAAACCAGGTGAGTTGCGTGGTATTCCCGATCTATCTCAAATAAAGCATCTCATTTGATTTCCAAAACATTTCACATAATTTAAAAATGGCATGGTTGCTTTAACATGTTAAAAAAAGAAGGTAGTTTAAGTATAAAATCTTGTTTTAAGGTGGACCGACAAGTGATTTTTATGTGTCTTGGTTTAAATAGGGAAATCCACAATTTTACAATGAAATGAAGAGAGAATGGATGCCTTATCTTTCGTGGACGGAGCTGATGTGAGCAAGTGAGCATCATCATGCATAACTCCAAGCAACCAAAAGTTTCATGATTTGAAATATCAGCAGAATCTGAATAAATAAAAAGTACGTTCTTTTTCCAGCATTCATTTTCGGCGAAGGCAAGAGTAATTATGCTGACTCGGTTAGGGCATAATAGCAGACATTGTAATGACTGATGTGAGCCTTTAAAACCGGATTAAAATAAAACTATTCTATCTAGCTATCTAAGTTGTTTTAGTTATTGCCAAATTATCATTTCATGTGGGATCCTGACATCCAGCAATCAGCATTAAACATGAGCATATCAGCACTAATTAAAACTTCTCTCCTTCATTCCGCAAGCATATATGTACCACTTTTCTCAAAAAATCTAGTAAAGTATATTTCTCTGTTGCTACTGTCCATGCAAAGTTATGAGTGATGCGTCCAATGTACAGGATATTTTTAAACATTTCGTACGACACTCCGTCGTGTCATCCTATAACACTGTATGAAACTGTGAATTTGTTCAAAACATGTCAATCAAGATTAAAAAGTCATTACTACCAACCTATTCTATTCATCAATCATCCCAGCGCAAAAACCCTTTGACAATCAAAAATAAAATGTGAACGGACCTTAGTCGACGCAGAGAACAGGGACTGAACTATGCTCGCCATAAGACAAACTATAATATTCCACCTCATTACTTACTCTGTTATTTATCGAAGCTATTCTTGAATTGATCAGACAGAGCATATAAATAGAAATATCTAATCTCGATTAGCTTGAGTGGTCTTTGTTTAAACAAGATACATGGGTACATGGCTGCACATAAATGACATGATGTTTTTTGTGAGGGTTGGGAAGTCCCAATTATCATCATCGAATCCTTCCGCAACATCCCCAAACTGATTGTGAGTAAAAAAATGGTTTGCGTCAGTCAGAATAAAATGTAGAGATTAGGCTGGGTTGTCAAGTATAGAGAGATAAGCATGACATGACATGCGTCGCGTATAAATTGTAATCAGGGGGACCCAGCAGCGACCAAGCCAACATTCTTTAGTTGGACGTTATTGACGGCACTGCCTTGCAAAATGAAGCTACTAATTGTTCCAAGCCTCTTGCTGGTGCTCTCCGCGAGTGCTCTCGACGTGTCCAACATGTGGTGTGAGTGAGGGTTTTCTTAAAGCATTTTATTAATACCTCACTAATTCATAATAATAAATATTTTTAATTTGCTCCACGCTAATCAACATGTTGGCAGGCACGGAGGGCATGGAGGGACGAGTGACAGTCTACGTGGACAAGTGCGATGAGCAGCCATGCACCATCAGAAAGGGAGTGCCACTCCCGATCCAAATCGACTTTTTCTTTGACACCCCTCGGGAGTCTAACGATGTCCATTTCAGATCCTTCATTTCCTACTATGCAGTCCCTCCAAACGCGTATGGAATGGATGTCGGATACGCTGAATGTGGGGACAGTCACGTCGGATTCACCTGTCCTGTCTACTCTAATGTCGTGTACTCGCTCAAGTCTCAGCTTGACATTCATCCGGACGCTGTTTGCACTGCGGGATGCGATGGAATGGGACAGAATGGAACGGTATCATAACGACAATATTATATTATATCATTATGGCTTGGTTATTAGGGATTTGATATCTGTAGCCATTTCCCCAACTTTCGTTGTTTTTTGGGAATAATTAGGGTGTCAGAACAACAGATTGGGCTATTGGAGTTTCCTCGCCCCCAGAATCTGGGCAGAATTACACTGGATGCTGGTTTTCGGTTGACCTGAACATCACCCTCTAAGCCATTTTCCGCTCATACGCTCAAATCTT
>JAANSN010006084.1:0-11184 GCA_036850665.1 Dicranocentrus wangi
TTCCGATATTGTGCCAGAGTTTGCACACCCTCCGGTACGGACTCAATTCTTCTGGGCAGCTTAGTTCAAACAGGCGCTTTAGCACCTATAAAATGGAATGCATTCCACCAAATTATTGAAATGATCATAATTATGGAATAGTTGGATAGCACTCTTGACATAGTTAAACCATGTTTGTTATCAGCTTTAATTAATAATTAATAAATAAAAAACAGTTCTCCAATTTAAGTCTCACCACTGGGTTCAGCATCGGATTTTGCTGATCAGTATCAGCAGCAAACGACCACTGGTGGACTTGCGGTGACATTGGCTGTAACCCTGGTGCAACAGCAACAGCAGGGACATTGGCAGTATTTTCATGATGATGATAGTCCCCCGTCCGGGGCTGCTTATTTTTTGGAGGACATGGTGGTGGTGGTGGTGTGGCGGCCATTTAATTCCGTTGTCGTCTGTCCGTCAGTAGGAAGGAACTGAAAAAAGTGACACAACGTCAAAAAATTACACATTTTATTAAATTGTTAGTTAGCTCTAATTCTGAAAACACGGTGACAGATATTGGCGAGGTAAAACAATTATAAATTGTAAATTAAATTATTACAGAGGATTTACGGGTGACAGCTGACAGACTGACGTAATTAACAAAAAAAACAAATATTTTGAAGGATTATTTTTTTGTGTTGTTTTATTCCCTTGATTTCAACCTGGCGGCCAATGAATTTAACTTGTTGGGGCACTTGGAGACAGTTGTATGAATGTTGTAAGTGTGAGCTTAACAAAGGGAATGCGGATTTGCAGAATGGCTGAAAACTAACAGCGTGCAGGCAGCCGATATATTTATAGGTAGGTATTAATCTAATTACCTAATGCCGGAACTTGGCGTCAAATTTCTACCTTTGATATTTTAGAAAAAGTACACAAGCGTTTCGTTTAAATTTCTGGACTGTACATTGACATGTGGCTTTATTTTCCCCGAGTTCGGGAATTAATAACAAGACAAGACAAGCGTTTGGCGTAGAAACACTATTGGCTTACATGACATTAGTTTTTATTCAAGACAAATAAGTTTCTGACCGTTTGGACTACTCAGAACTTTAGGTTCGGTCGGACTTTACAACAGCATGACACGACAAGTCAACCGGAGAAATCGGAATGACTTTTGCATCAAAATGGCTTGCTTTTATTATACTTACGTCGGCCGGAAACATACTTCCGGTTAAAACTATAAGCTTTCGCATTTTTTACTTCAATTTTGACATGAACTTTGGCCGTTCTTGGTTTTTACAATTTTAACATAAATATCCAATTTTCTTTTCAAGTTCGTATTCAAATACAAAAACAAAGGGAAAAGAACTATTCAAATTCTGAATATATTTACAATTTCATTTACATTAAGTTTGGACTTTGAACTGACAGCTATAACATTTGGAAAAGTTATTTTACACATATTCAAATTCTGTATTAAACAAATACTTCTCGGCAACATTACCGAAAATAGAATTAAAAACCGAATTAACTTGCTTCAATGAAAAAATTAATGTCTTAAAATGCTAACGTTATTTTAAACCTAATACAAAACCAATTTTATTATTATTATTATTTAATTTAGTATTTAATACTATATTTAATGATTTCCATGATCTGTCCTGTGTTGCTTTGAAATGATCTGGTGAATTAAGAAAGAAAATTGTTCATGCAAATTGGTAAAGCTCCTCCATCTCCCTCTATGTGACTTTTTAAATTTCTTTTAAGTTCAGGCTGGACTGCCCAAGTGAGCAATCATGAGTTTTAAAACTGTAAACGGAGGTCGTTTGCTTGGCTCCGTTTCCCAACATGAACCCATGATGGCATACCTGATGAGTTCCAAACAATAAGCTCATATAATATATTTAATTTCATACCATTATTATTTTGGTGGACAAACTAAAGGTTTTAAGGAGGGACCTACATGACGCTGTCACTCCACCTGGGTTTCTTCAACCTTAACCTTCCGCTCTCCAAACGGGAAATCCAGTCATTGGTCCAGCTTCTATCCCGGTAGGGCGACTCCCCTGTGGATTCAAGAAATAATTACAAAATTATATAACCTATATAACTAGGAAAAAATAAAAATTATGTAGCATGCATGGATGGACCAACCTAGGGAATAAATTTCCCAAAGAACCACCCCAAAACTCCAAACATCGCTCTTTTCGCTGAGCACTCGCCGGAGGGCTTCCGGGCTCATCCATTTCCACGGGATGGCGCCAGTTGGCTTCACCTGATATTGGCCGTTGTTGGGGTCGAGGCGATGGGACAATCCGAAATCTGAAATTTTTGCGATTTTATTGTCCCCCAAAAGAATATTTCTGGTGGCCAAATCTCCATGGACAACCTTTGTGAATGTTGGAAAACATGGATTAAAAATACCCTACTAAATGAAATTTCATCCAATTCAAATGCTAATGAGTAAGTTATTAATATATTTTACGTTTTTTGACACCAAAAACTCCATCCCACACGAAATTTCATACGCCCATTGTTTTAGGTCCCTGACAAGCATGTTTGCATAATAGCTTCGGGAGCCCTTTTTTAATTTTCTTAAATGGGCCTCTAGTGTTCCTCTGGCACAAAATTCCAGGATGGCATAAACTGGTCCTGAAAGTTTAAAATCAATTAAATTGTTTACCATCAATAAGCAATATTTTTGTAAATTTTAAACGGAATTCATTCCGACCATCAGTTTGGGATCCTATCAGGCTAACAATGTGTCCGTGTTTGCCGACAAAGGCCAAAATCCCAATTTCCGCCGCCAAACTCTGCAAAACTTCCAGACTGGAATCAGGTTTCGACGTCTTGACAGCGACCTCCAGCCAGCTTCCAGTATCCGTTAGGATTTCCCCACGAGTCACAATTCCAAACTCCCCAAAGCCAAGGATGTCACTACTTATTTTGAGGTCAATGCCGCCAATAAAACACCGGGCTTCCTCCGGTTTCGATGATAGTTGAGCAGGTAACTTTCTTTTCCAAAATGTCCGCCAGGCAATGAACAAAGCCCCAGCTGCAATTATTGTTATGACCAGAACACCACAAACCCCTCCGGCGAGCATTACGGGGTTACTTTCTGAAACTCCTGTGGAGTGGTCGTCATCGCGGGGATACGGTGAAGGCCAACTAGTTAAATTCAATGCCGGAAGAGTTGTTGTTGAAGACTGCCCTTGAAGTGGAAACAATAATAACCCAGGAGCGTTTTCTGCGGTCCCGGTTGAATGGCCAACGGGAGCCGCTGTCTGAGGTCCAGACAGGTTCGAATAGTTCTGATGAACCTTTCCTACGAAAACGAATTCGTCCGAAGAAACGGAGCCCTCCTTAAGTCGCCACCACCCAAATGTATCAGTATCAACTCCCACTTGGTCAAAAGCGTAGGACGGGATAACAAGGCTGTTTGAGTTGTCCGCAAACTCGTCCATGAGACTCCAGAATAGGGCAGTCTCTGACCCATCTTGAACGCCGGAAGGTCCCGTGGAGGAAGGCCACCGAGTCCGGAACCCCACTTTCAGTCTGGGTTTCAACGCCACCATCCTTTCCTTGCAGGGCGTCGCCAGGCTTATCAACTTTTCGCTGGTAGCCTTGGCCCCTTCCGAATGCTCCGCAGAGGTCGGGAACCACTCGAAAAATATGAGGTCAATATGGTCCAGGATGGGTGTCAAATAATGTTGATGATGATGACTCGTCGTGTCATCATCCGGGAGACAATGTTGGATTTTCAGATATAGACCAAATTTGTACTGCCTATGCCTCCCGCGTCGAGCTAGGGACGCTGAGAAGGTGCTGACATTGCTGATGATGCCAGCCTCCTCAAACACTTTAGGCTCGTAGATGAGGGTGGAAACGGTGTTGGGATATATCAAATTTGCCAGGTGGGCAGAGTCTTCAACCAAGTGTAATACGAGATTCCACCGGAAGACGAGGATGAGCTCCAGGGGGGGCTGCGGCTGCTCTGGACTCCTCCGCAGTTTATTAAACTCTGCAACTGCCTGCGGAATTTTGTGTGCTGATAACCACAGCAAGCATGCACAGTTTAAAAAAAGGACCGGCAGAGATTAATCAAATGTTTAAGAAAATAAATTTAAATGTTAATGGAAAAAAAACTTACAAGATGGGTCATCAGAATACCAAGCGGACATGAGAATTTGAAACTTGGACGAAATCGTGCTCACCATGGAATTGATTTGAGACTGGGTGTAACCGCGGAGCACCGAGACATCGGGGCTAAACCACACCACGGTGTGATCCTGGCTAAACCCCTAAAAACAATGTAAGTTGCTCTAAAAAACATTTCCCAGTAATTACATGTGATTATTATTACCTCACAAAATGAAGGAATAGCTAGAGCAACTACGACGACACTAATGTACCCAAGTGACATGATGCAATGCTACTATCCGTGGAGGGAGATGTGTAGTAAATAAAATTATTAGCAATTTGAAACACCTTGTAATGACCTTTCCGGCGCACAATCATTACATGACAATGACGCTCATGCCTTTGTGAGTTGGAAAATATGTATGCCAAATTCGGCCAATGACAGTAAGGATTCTTGTTAGTGCAGTTAATTTCATTGAATTAAAAATTGAAAACAAAAAACAACAACAAGATTAGTGCAGTGCAGCATTCCTCTATTCCCCATCCTAACGCACCACCACATCCTCTGTCAACGCCTTGTCTACGCAGTAAACAGGATGAGCCCTTTAAAATAGTTCGCTCACTCATGCATGGATGGGTCGAGTTAATTTTTTGTTGTTGTGTCCATTTCTACTCGGAATCGAATACTCATTTCAGAGAAACTACTAAATAGAGATGAGAACCACAAATGACAACCTATTTTAAGAATTTGTGGGTTTTCTTTCTACAAAAAAATGAGCAAAGCGCAACAAGTGCCGGACATAATATCCTGTCCAATTTTAGAATTTGTAATTTTTTTAGTAATTGGACAATTATGGCATTAATATCTTGTTTAACAGTTAAACTTATTAGCTCACTGTGTACTATAAGCGAGCCTATGATTTACCGCGGGCCGTCTGTCCCTAACGTAATTAAAATGCGAATTTAGAGTATTCTAGCATATGCGTCTGTCCTTCGCCTTATATTATATATATAGTACACCAATTGCATAAAGAATATTTGTGTGTCCTATTACTCTCGTTTCCATATTTCAGCTTTTTTCCAAGTATAATGCTTTTGTTATTATGTACCGCGCATGCTTGTTTTCAATGTAGAATGTCGAATTGCCTAATCACATGTCCACATCTGCTGAGGTTGGCAATTTAAATTTGGAGTACAGGCTGAAGACACCTCTCTCAGTTTATACGCCTCAACAACAGATGGACGCAAGAGCTACATATACGTAACACAACTGTCGATGTCGATAGACAAAATTTAGAATCATCCAAGCGGAAGATGCGGAAATGCAGAAAGTTGGATCTGATCTGAAGCCACTCGAGACGATCAGTGAGCATGAGCAATATGGACATGAATCGAAATTATGACCGTGATTGATATTTTGAAGACACCTCAAATGGATTCACGAGGATCAAATAGAAATACCTCGAGGGAGTTCTTTTATGCCAACAAGCGTTAGTCTTGCGAATATTCATGACAGAGAACATCTTGCGGGAGAAATTCGACAATGTTACATAGCCTGCTGGTTTTAAGCTGGTATTTTCCATCAGGCGAACCTTGGATTTTACTGAGTCTCACACTGCGCAATGCTTCACCTTTTGAGAGGGTAAGTACATTTTGCAGCTTTCAGATGCTTGACTTTCTTTAGTGGTTAATGGATTGTTAGTTAAAATTACTGTTGAAAATTCTGTTTGTATCTAAAATAAGAAATCATTTTAGGATTAATCCATTATTTTACTAGTAGGAGGTCCCTGACGACCTCGAATCAATAGCATAGTTATAAATGTTTCGTAAACATGTCATTTTTATGTAGTGGGCAAATTGCTTTTGAGTGTGTCCACCGAGATTTCATTTGTAACACTTCTAGGTTACCCACACACACATTTATCCTTACTTCTATACTTGTAACATCTCACACTCTCTCTCGAGAAGTTACACACTCAAACAATTGTCCTTACTTCTATTTGTGTATGTAATGACTATGATTATGTCTTTATATACGATAATGCATAAAATAATTGGACACTTCTCTCCCGAAATATGAAGTAATCGGCTGTTCATTTATTTTTCTCACCAGAAACACCATTATTTCTATTAATAACATTATTGTTTGTATTTGTTATTTCAAAGTACCTTTTCGTACATTCTAATTTCAGCTATTCAGGAGGATATGGACGCTGTCCTAGAGTAGATCATACCTGTTACTTTCAGCATTAACTCTTTCTCTTGTAATGTCGACGTAAGGCGAATGATGTACGTTAGACAGTGTTCTGGAATTATTATCCGCATTGAAAGCTTGACATATCAATGCTGAAAAGCAATATTAACACTAGTACCTTTTGTCGAGTTGAGCTATTATCAAAGAAAATATAGACCTTTTTTTGTCTTTCATTGTATAAGTTAATGTAGTGTATGTTATTTCCTCATACTTTTTATTATCATTATAATTTTGTTCCATTTTACGTAATATGGTTTGACTAGAGCGCAGCAGCAGCCAACAAACCCTGTCTCTCTTGTCCGACACTGTCCCTTGAGTGACTTACTGACTGTCTGCTATAATTTCCCAGTGTTGAATGGAACAATGAGTCAGTATACGTGTGTTTTAAATGAAATCATTTTGTTGTATGGACTGCTTCTAATTGGGATGACACAAATTGCATCAAGACATTATTTGGCGGATGCACTGTCGTCCAAGTGCATAAAACTTAAAATGTCAGATGCATGCGACCAGGTCCACATAGGCGGGGGATGATGATATACGGTCATACTTTCCGGATTTGACCTCACTAAGACAATCTTTGACTGCTCAAAGAATCCCAAACTATTGCATAATAAACACAGTTTAACACAGTACTTGTGGAAGCCCCAGTGTTTGATCAAGTCTACACACAACAACGGGAATGCAATAGTCGTGGCGAGAAACCAGATTATGAGATGTAAGCAGGACATTGTGGATTTGAAGGTGGTGCATGTGGTGCTAATACATCTCATTCCACGTAGATTTGGCTCAAAACAGGTTCCAGTACAGGCATAGGCAGTCTCCTTTGTCAATTGGTGGCACGAGATTACCCCACAGCGAACGCCGTAGTCCCTTCAGCCTTCCGTGATTTGCACTGGGAAAGTGGTATGCTGAAGGGACTACTGCGTTCGCCGGGGGTAATCTCGTGCCACCAATTGACAAAGGAGACTGCCTATGACTATACGACCAGAGGGATGGCATAAATCAAGGCTGAGGAAACTAATATTTACATTGCACATCTAGCTAATGCTGAGGTGAAGCTCAATCGGAAATCAATAAAAACTGGTGGACGTAATTGTTAACAATATGTTGTTTGAGTATGTGCCATGTGCCAGAAAAATTTCAATCAAACAACCAGCGTATCAGAGGTCATGCGGGATACAGACCAAATGAGGTGGAAGCTGAGATTATAAGAACCTGTTTAGCTGTCCAGGGTTTGTAGGACTGGATCAATGAAGTGTAATAAGGTTTTGGAAGAGATAAGTGACCTGGTTGATGTGCGTTTTTTTCTAAGATCGATTTATCGACAGCGAGTTATGTTATTCCGCTTGATGGACTTTTTAATTTCCTTTATACTTTATGTACTTCCTTATACTTATTTACGTAGTTGATATATTTATTTGATTGGATTCAGCCATTTGCATTTAACCATTTATTAAAACAACAAATAACATTATTTACATTGAATATATAATAATAAAATTGTTTATTTATAGCAGTTTAACAATAAAGCTCCGCTTCCCTACCGTTTCTCATAGAAATGGAGAATTAATGCTTTCAAAAACAAGTATTTGCCATTCTCTATTTAGTCTATAAATAAAACTGTAGTTGAATAATAATGTGGTTCATGGCTATGCTCTTGCAAAATTGTTTCCTAGACCACGAGCAAAGTTCCACTGGTCATTGTGGCTATTATCACACCAGTGACGATGAATGCCCCTCCTGATCCTGTGAGCATATTGACGCTGCTCACTGGAACCTCTGTGGAATCGGAAGCGGGATACGCTGGGGACCGAAAAATACCTGAATTTTCCACAAACATTAACTCATCATCATTATTCAAGGCACTAGTGGACGAATAAATTGTTGTTGAGTTTGAAATTGAAGTGTTTGTTGTTGTTGGCAGTGTTGTAGTCCGGGCTGGATAATCCACTTCCACTGGAGTCATTTGAGGTTCAAAACGCTCCGAATAGTTTGCAACCTTTTCCAGGAAAACGAAATTACCCGAAGAGGCCGAACCATCCTTGAGTCGCCACCACCCAAAAGTATCGACTCCCACTTGGTCAAAAGCATCCGACGGGATAACAAAGGTGCCTGTGCTCTCCGCAAACTCGTTCATGAGACTCCAAAAGAGGGCCATCTCGGAAATATTTTGAACGCCGGAAGGTCCCATGGAAGTCCACCGAGTCCGGAACCCCACTTTCAAACCGGGCTTCAACGTCGCCATCTTTTCCTTGCAGGGTGTCGCAAGATTTCTCAACGTTTCGCAGGTATGCTGCGCCCCTTTCAAATAGTCAGCAGTGGTCGGGAACCACTCGAAAAATATGACGTCAATATGGTCCAGTACCGGGATCAAGTAATGACTGGTGGTGTCATCAACTCGACAATTTTCTATCTTCAGGCATACGCCTAATTTGTACTGCCTCCCGTTCCGAGTCAAGGACGCTCCAATGGTGCTCACATTGCCGGTGACGCCAGCCTCGGTAAACACTTTGGGGTGGTAAAGCAGTGTGGAAACCGTTTTTTGAAATACCAAATTGGCCTTGTCGGCAGAGTCTGCAACCCGGTCTATTATTTTATTCCACCGGAAGCTGAGTATAAGCTCCAATGGCGGATTATCCGGATTCTTGTGAAGTTGATTGAACTTTGCAACCGCCGTAGGAATATTTTGTGCTGTGCCACAACCACAATCCATCATATAATGCGAATAAGTATAGAAATGATCCAAGATGAACCCCTTGGGAAAGTTACTTAATAATTATATATTATGCAACTTACAAGATCGATCATTGGAATACCAGGCGGATGACAGGATTCGAAATTTTGTCGAAATCTGGCTCACCATAGCAATGATTTGAGTCTGGTCGTAAAACTTGAGTGAAGACACGTGGGGGTTAAACCAAGCAATGGTGTGCTCCTCGCTGAACCCCTAAAAATAAACCAATTTATATTAGCCAATTACAATATAAAGTAGGATAGAAAGTGTCAAGTTACATTTTTTACAGTATAGTTTACAGAGGTGGCCATCAGCATAAAATTGAAAATACTAAATATGAAATAAAATACTAGGATTTTTTCCAAAATACTTTTTCAAATAAAATACTTTTTAAAAAGTTCGCTCAAAATAAAAAATACAAAATAGTATTTAAAATACTTTTCAAAATACCAAATACTTTTTGCAGTTTGGGTTCCCTTCTGACCTGCAATTAGCATGTCAGACGACCAAAACCAACGTTTTTCAGAAAGAGTCTTCGGTAAATATGAAAATGGATGAATAAACCATGATCACAATACACATTTTTGCGAAACTTGTGAGCGTAGTTTCCCCAAATGTATTTGAAATAGTATTTAAATTGGAATTTAAGATGCAAAAAAGTATTTTTATTTTGGAAACCATTTTAAGTACTGTTTTGAAAAAGTATCAAATAAAATACTATATAAAAATACTTCCAATAATTTGGGATCAAATAAATAAATAAAATATTTTATTTGATATTTTAAATACTATTTTGTATTTGTTATTTTATTTTTATACACCTCTATAGTATAATGATAACTGATAACTACCTCACAAAACGGGAGGGAAGCTAGAGCCACGACCACCACGACACCACAGAGCCCAAGCGACATTCTAAATAAATGTGCCCAGTTGTCAAAATAATAATAGATATCTCAAACTAGAAATAATATTTTATTTAAATTTTTGACGAGCTTCCCCTCACTGAGAGAATGGCTGGATGTGTTTTGTATGTATGAGAATTGGGTTCTTGAATGAAGGGAATTGATCGGAGCGAGTAATTCAATACGATTAGCCCCACTTTATTATATTATCTCTGATAAAATTCAGTTTTTCCCTAGTATTTATATATGCACAGTTTTAGGGAGTGGCATCTCTTAAAATCCCATTTAGTCTCCAGACGGAAACGGAAACATGAGGTTTTTCTCGTCTGAATTCCTAAGATAAATAAATTACTTGGAATTGTCATACGACGATATTTGATATGTCACTTTAATAATTAACTGGAACAAACAACACCTAATATTCTCTAGAATAATATTAAATAACAGGAAATATTGGTAAGGGCGCTGGCTGGCTGAAGCTATTTTAGTACACAAATTTTATAATTACCAAGTATGACCAAAGCGGTTGACGCTCATACTCTGTGAGTAAAAATATCACAGCCAAGCCAAATCTCCTTGCATTGCTCAGTCACTCGGTCGGTGACAGTTAGTGTTAATCCTAATACAAATGTTATTATTATTACCCATTTTGCATAGTGAACGCAAAGAAACTCTAAACGTGATAATTAAATCCTGTTTTGATTTGGCGTTGAGAAAAATGTGATCTTCCTGTCTGTTTTCCATGTATTTGCAAAGGATGTGGTGTGGTGGTAGCGGTGGCACTTGCTCATAGTTACTCTAAGTTTCTAAATTAAGTAGGTAGAGTAGAAGGCTGTATCAATGTGAATGTCCTAAAATAGAGACCGTATTAAAAACGTCAGGACGAAAATCTAAAATATTATTTTTCACACGCGTCATATATACCACAATAATGCAAAACTGTTATTCTTTTTGGTTGATCCTCTTCTGGGTCACTTGCATCAGCCGAGTGTGCCAGGTAGTGCCAAGAGTGAACAAAACACCTTTTAATTTCCAGTTTCATAATATTCTTTTTAGCCTTTTTACTGATTGTTGTGAGGTCACCTTTTTTCCCATGCAGACCATGAACTTCAGCCAGGCGCACGTGGTGGTCTGGTTCTCCCCTTATATTTCGAAATACACCCCGC
>JAANSN010006085.1:0-11178 GCA_036850665.1 Dicranocentrus wangi
TTCACTGTTAAACCTTTTCAGATATATACTTTCCGCGGTCTAGTAAAAGTCAATGCAATTCATTTTAAACTTCGTACTCTGTAGCAAAAAGCGCCCTAACCATTCCTGATACTATACCTTTAATAAATTTAATCGCAGTTACTTTCTTAATGATATAGTCCCTGCCATACCCAAAAGCCAACGGCGAACTTGAAGCCACATGAACGAACAAACCCAGCTAAGTATTTACGCTCAAAGCGAGTTCCCCAGTTGGCATCTTTTATCGAAGCCAACACTCGTTTACTCTGAGAATAAAAAATACCAGCGGAATACAATGAAATCAACGTCCCACCTGTAAACAAAAAGGACCTAAGCGTTAAATTGACAACTGAGGTCGTACTTAAATTATCCCAATGTCTCATCAGCAAATAGTTTGAGTACAAAATTAAAGATGTGGCCAACGTCTGTAAAGGAATTATCACCGCAGAGATTATTTCCATAATGAATACATGCCACGACTGGAGACGCCTGTAGAATCTTAAAATGTGCATAAAACTTCGTATTCCTTCTTCAATCTTTTGACGTCGCAAACAAGCTCTTTGAGGATCTGTGGGATATACGACAATGCCGCAACGGTGAGGTCAACTAAAGGAAGTAAATTCCCGCAAATGGTAGACACAAAATATGCAACATATAACGACTGGATGAGGTAAATGTACGGGATTGCTCGTAGCTCGGGAATATATGAGGTAGGATATAACGGCCAGTGAGGAAGAAAGTAGGAGTGAGCAAATAGCAAAATAGGAAAAAATGAGAATAGTCCTCTGTTACAGACTAGAAAGGTGTCGAGTAGAATGTTAGAAAGGCAGCGGTTCGGGTTCCATGATGTTATGAAATTATCTGTTTCGATTAAACATCAACACTTTTACAACTAGTGGTAGATGAAGTTGAAATATAAGTAGAGCTTATTTATACCCTGTACGTATTCCATCAGGTGAAATGATTCGGTGAACATGACAGCAGTGTCGTACGGTTTATGAGCGATGTTGAGCTGTGCAAGACTGAAAAATAGTGCCACGATACTCCAGCAGTAGAGATAGTAAAAGGTGGTGGTCGACGTGTCACCCCATATCCACACTGTCAGCATTCGAAATATCACGAAGGCAATCAATATCTCGATCCAGAATGCCGTGTAAAGAAATCTGTAGTACTTGAACTTTGTGACGCGAAGTCGTCGTTGAGTGGAGTCCCACGCGAAAGGGGTAGCCCAGAGAAGAGAGGACCCGAGAAGGTGACCTCGTAAAATCCAAAAGTACCTAGTACTCAACATTATTTTATACTTTTTTCAACTCCAAGTAATACTGGAAATATGAATTGCAGGTAGTGCCAGTAGTAATAAATATAATATTGTCGGAGTCCTTGTTTCTGTCATCTGTCAATATGCTAGAGTAGGAGTGACAGGCTGCTCTAGACGTAGACTTAAGTAACACAGGAACAGGATTATTTTTAATATAATAGGGTTTGAGTCGGGTTGTCATTATTTTTCCCATATGCGACATCTATTTGAGATTAGGCGACCTGTTACAAATAAAATTTGCTTGGTCATTCAGACTATTATAGTTATGACTATTTGCATAATCATCTCGAAATATAAGCAAGGAATCCGAGATAATAAGATTACAATCTTGTAAGTAAATTATATTCCATTCTATGTATTATTGTTAAAAAACATTGCGACATAAATGGATAATTGAAAAATATGATAAAACCCTGGAGAAACAACTATGCTCTTTTATCGTTAGAATCAAAGAGTATTATGTGGAGCTAACGTATTTAATGTTAGTCAATAAAGACAAATAAATTCAAAACAATGGAGTGGGCTCAGCAATTGCACATTATTTTTATTACTATATGGACAACATGCTTTCAAAACTGCATGTTTGGCAAGGAGTATTATTTTTATTTGGAAACGTTTATTTAAGGTTATTCTTGACGATTAAATAATAGATACTGCTATTTTGAATTACAAGATTCAGTTTTTGTCATCAGCTCTGAATCCAAATTTTCAAAGCCTCATGCTTGTTACGCCAGATACGACGACAAAGTTTTGAATACAAAGTTTAAAACACGGGCACCATGTGGCGTCTTTTGATATAAAAGTACACACACCTATGGTGCATGAAAATGCATGGCGACAAATGATGAAACAATCCACAACAATGAAATATTCATGTTTTGTCGTCACTTTTGAATCCCCCTTTTTTGTCTTCAAAATCCCTGACAAAATCGTGTTATCCCGAGAAATAGTCAACTCTTATATGTAGTCCAATCATCTTGTGTTACAGTACGCACGCCAGAACGGTAGTAATTCAAATTATCAGTTTAGTGCAAACCCGGATAATGATACACAAACAATAATTGTATTTATCGGTATTTGTAATATACTTAGATATGATTTTATTTGAAACAGTTTACAATTGTACATGACTATGTACGTCAGCTTATGAATAGTTAAATGAAGTTTGATATTTATGCGATTTCAAATTCCATATTCTGCAGACGTAGCCAACAGAGCTCTAACCAATCCTGTAATTACACCTTTGACAAATATAATCGAAGAGATTTTCTTAATAACATAATCCCTTCCATACCCAAATCCCAAGGGTTTACACGAGCGTACAAACTTTCCAACAAGTTTTCGTTCAAATTGAGTTCTCCAATGAGCATCTTTCATCGACTCCAACACCCGCTGACTATGAGCATAAAAAATGCCAGCGGAATATAACAAAATCAACGTCCCCAGCGTAAATAGGGAGGATCTAACCATTAAAAGGATTATCGAAGGTATGTTCAAATTTTGCCAGTGACGAATCAGCAGGTAATTTGAGTATAAAATCAGAGATGTGGTTAGCGACTGAGAGGGAATTATCACTACTGAAAATATATCCATCATGAATATGTGCCAAACCTGAAGGCGCCTGTGAAATTGCAAAATGTGATCAAAATGGCGTATTCCATCAACAGCCCTTTGGCGTATGCGGTATCTCTTCTCATCGCAAATGAGCTCTTTAAGGATTGCAGGCATGTACAAGAATTCTGCTAAAGTAAGGTCGACGAAAGGAAGGAAATTGCAGCCGAGGGTAGATGCCAAAAATGCAAAATATAACGACTGAAGAAGGTAAATGTACGAGTTTGCATGTAGCTCAAGCTCGGGAAGACATGAGGTAGGGTATAATGGCCAACTAGGGAAATAGTAGGAGTGAGCAAACAACAAAAAAGGAAATAGGGCAAATACTCCCCCGATGAAAACGAGAAAAGCGTCGAGTAGAATGTTAGACAAGCAGCGGTTTGGGTTCCAGGATGTCATAAAATTTGCTGTTTCCAATTATAAATCAATGTTATTCCAATCCAACAGTTTAAACAAAAGTATGTTGATCATTGAATGTCATATCGGTATCGCTTACCATGTACGTACTCCGCCACGCGGATCGTTTCCGTGTACATCACAGCCATTTCATTTGGTTTTCGTGCAATGTTGAACTGTGCCAGACTGAAAAATAACCCCGCGATGGTATACGAATAGAGATAGTAAAACGCGGTGGTTGATGCGTCACCCCAAACCCACATTACCAGGGTTCGACACATTGTGAAAACAATTGATACCTCGACCCAGAATGCCGTGAACAGAAATCTGTAGTAGTTGACCTTCCTGACACGAAGTCGTCGTTGGGTGGGGTCCCACTCGAAAGGGGTTGCCCAGAGAAGAGAGGACCCGAGAAGGTGACCTCGTAAAATCCAAAAGTACCGAGTACTCAACATGGAAATATGTTACAAAAATTATCCAAGTCAGTAATTTCGTCTGTCGTCTCCAAGTCTATTGGAATGAATGTGCATTTCAAAAATGCTTCAGAAGAATCTGCAATATTACAATTTGCGTAATTTTATCGAAATTTTCCGTTTCGCGTTGGCATTCAAATGCATAGTCCGACACAATATTACAAAAAATTGCGATTAATGTTATTATTACGTAGCTGAATCGAAGATGAAATGCGTTTGTAGTTTGCTTATCTGTTTGTCCGTATGTTCACTTGATAACTTTGATATCCTTCGATCGATTTTCTTCAAACTTCGTATGGACATTTCCTGGAGGTCAAGAAACCCTTGGGTTGAATTTGACCTTGACCCCGGGTCACGGGTGATGGGGTGGGGTGGGAGTCCCCTCTGTGTCATATATTATGCTTTTCAAAAGTTTTTTATTGCATAAATCGACAGAGGACTTACAATTAGTGAGAACTTCGAGAGGGACATTAATGAAGCCCGATAGGGTAATTGTTGGTGACCCCGTTGATGACCCTCCGGATAATTTGATAATAACGTTCAGCTACGTATTTCCCATCTTTTTTAACATGACTATAGTTATAGTTATTAACTGAAATGTTTTGTTATAATGTTCATAAATCCTTAGAATTTTCTATACGGAAATATTGTGCAAATAAATAAAACTGTAATAGGTAAAATACATAACCAATACAACTACGAACATTTGCCTTCTCCGCAAATATCATATCTGCACTCTGCATGTTATGATGTGACATGTGACACGGGAGAAATTCTTGTCGACTATACGTCGCCTTCGTTCGTGCATACCTATTCGATTATATGAGCTTAAAAATCAATAAAAGAAAATGAGCTTGCATAAAACTGATTATCAGTGACATGTGACACGGGAGAAATTCTTGTCGACTATACGTCGCCTTCGTTCGTGCATACCTATTCGATTATATGAGCTTAAAAATCAATAAAAGAAAATGAGCTTGCATAAAACTGGTTATCATCACAAAAGCCATTAGTAAAATTACCTTTAAAACGATCATTTTTGACATATTATTTGAAATAAATATCTTAACCATAAACTCACCTCCATTTTTTCCGACATCTCCATTAAACTTGTTTTTGAATATATATAATAATAGGCATTTCCCATTTCTTGTGAAAATCATTTAAAAGTATTTCAAGAATTAGTACAACAAAAATATTACATTTGCCCTTTTCATTAATACTATATCAAAGTTCTCAAAGTTTAGTAACAGTTTGGTTTTATCTTCCGCAATGAAACCTTGTGAACATACTCAAACGCAATAGTTATGATTATATAAAATTAAAAGGGGATTTTAAATGCAGTGCCCAGCAGAAGTCCTTAGAGTATTTGGGAAAATAACATGGGAGAAGTTTCTTGTCATTGCACCAAAAGTCAAGTCAACTAGTAAACCATGACCCATGCCCATGTTATTTTCCCATATACTCTAAAGACTTATGGAGGGCCCAGTATGTTTAGATTTCAAATTTCATTTGCATTTTTATTTAAAATGATGAAAAAACCGCCACGTCACGATAGCCCAAATTCTCTTTAGGACATTCTCGCGACCCTGGCAAGAGAAGTTCTTTGCGCATTCATTTGTCTGATCGATCTGATTTCTTCACCGTTGCATGCATATGCATGTAATGTAAGTGTACGATTCTTGCCTCGTAAATTGTGTATGAATATGCCATTTGACGCAAATTGGGATTAGGGCTTGCGAAAGCCAGAGCTCCCGTATTATGAATCATCATTCATTCAGCTTCAACTTGCGATATGGAATTCCTAGAAATCCCGTTACGTTACGAGTAATCAGTAAACCCGTGTTATGCGTCTATTCTGATAAATGTCAGTAAATGTCCATAATATTGCCCTCTTAACATCCGCATCCTCCACGACTCTTATTTCCAATTACTATAGGTATGATCTCTTATTATCTCGCATGATTATATCTGTTGGGAGTTATAACAGAATTGATTCGCTACTACTTCACTGCGACTACGAGAATACGTGGGAATGAGTGGATGATTGAAATTCATGTGATGTGAAAATGTGAATGAGATGACCAAGTTGTGAAATGCATTTTTGGAAGAATGACATACCGACCGGCCTCTGTACCTAGTACCTACGTATATTTGCATTGCAACAAATCAAAGTGATCCTGTTAATGACTTACGAATATAGGATTAGATCCTAACGTACATAAATGTATCGAATTTATTCAGAATGCATAGCTTTTGTTGTCAGTACTTGTCAGTCACTCCTCAGTTCCTCAGCATTCACTTATCTTATTACCACGTTGAAACCACTAAGCTAGGACAACAACAACGTACGGTATTCCAAAGACTTGCCACTTTCAAAAATTTAATTTAAAATAACAATGTCTGTGTTAGTAGTTGGTATTGCTGTTGCTTCAGTTTTGGTGTTTGTAATAGTGGTGACGTGCATATGTAAGTGTCGCAGTACTGGGTCGGACATCACCACAAACAAACATTCGGTATACAAAATTACATTATACTTGGAGAGGAGAGAGAGTAAACTTAAATCTTTACTCCACGATTGACCAGGACCAGTATTTCATTACATTATAATTTAGCAGGTTAACAGCTTTGTTTCCTACTCATTTTAGTCCCATGGAAAAACTGGTTTGAGGGGAGGTAGCGATGACCATATATGGAGTACAAACGCGGGGGATGTCTCTGTATGGGTGAGTTCAAATGAAGGAGGGTGTGACAGTGGCTGGGGCGTAGGTTTTCCTGGTGACGGAGGATGTGGAGGTGACAATGGCTGGGGCGGAGGTGACAGTGGTGGTTGTGGAGGGGACAGTGGGGGCGGCGGTGGATGTGAATCTTAAATTAGAATCTTAAATACTTATTATTACTTATATTGCTCTCGGAAGTCATTTAGCATTAGAGAGCATAGATTTGGCTCGAATATCAACATATTGTACCTGAGAAGCTTTCAATGTTTATGTACAGCTATGTATGTATAGCGAGAAGTATAAATAATAGCTATTTACTGTTTTTGTATGTTTTTACAGTTGAAATTATTTTAAAATAGCATTACATCTTCCTTGTATTGGAATTCGACAGATTGTCTGATCTTTTTAAGCGGCGACATGTTGTGTGTCGCCTTCGTTATTTTGAAAAACTTAACTTACTTATCACATATACTCACTATTACTCAATAAGAGATAGGTAATCATTTCTAGACAATTTTATTATTAAACAGATTTTGTCAGCCCAACCCTAACATATTGTTCAGTATTAATTACAAAGATTGTGTAGTTAATTACATAACAAATTATGACAAATTACAAGATTTTAAATATTTGCTCCAGAAAAATGTAAGAAATATTACGAAAGATTTACAGAGCCAAAAGTGCTCTAACCAAACCTACAACGATGCCACTGATGAATTTAAGCACTCCAATTTTTCTTACAATATAATCCCGATATCCAAAACCCATTGGCTTACACGACTTTGCAAATCTTCTCATCATCCTATTCCGGAAAGGCGTTCCCCAATCGATGTACCTCACCGAAGTAATAACCATCAAACTCAAGTTATAATACACCCCTCCAGCGTAAAGAAGTGTGACCGTGCCAATCGTGAACATTAGAGAACGCCCTAGCAATATCAGGCACAACTGAACAATCATCTTTCTCCCGTATCGAATCAAGACGTAATTTGAGTAAAGAACGACGCCCGATGCTAGAGACTCTGACGGAATAATAAATATTGATGAAAAGGGGGTTATGTGAGCATGTAAAATTTGTAGCTGTCGATGAATCTTTGGCAAATACTGAAAAGTCCGTAAGATGTCCAAGGTTTTTCTTGGTCGACGTTTCCTGTCACCATCATAACCACGACCATCATTGCAAATCATCTCTCCCAGGAGTACACCATGGTATATTACTACGGCCAGTATCAAATCCGCAATTGGCAAAAAACTTGCGAACACATGACTTGTCAATGCTAGCACGCCAAGACCTTGAACTGCTATTATGTAAAATGTTCTGTAGGTTTCTGGGAGAAGGGATGTCAGATACATTGGCCAACTGGGGAAAAGGAGTGAATGAATTGTTAACAGAAAGGGGAAAAGGATGAAGCCAATTGTAATTAGGAAGAGGAAGAATTCCAGGAGCATGTTAATTAATCGATTGGCATTCTCAGATGGAATGAATTTACCTGAACAAAGGTAAAGAAAAATTAATAATAACGATGAGATTGTATGTAAAACTATATATCATGTCAACTTACGCTTCACGTATTCCAGCAGTCGAAATGTTTGCGAACTCACAAAGCAAACGTCTTCTCGGTAAACGATGATGCAGTATTTGCTAATCGTAATAAACATTCCAATGATGCTCCATGAATACAGGAACAGAAAGGAGGGGTTTGTGGTGTCTCCCCATAGCCAAATGCAAAGAGTTCGAAAGTGTACAAAGGCGATCCCAAGTTCAACCCAAAAGGTGGCAAAAAGGTAGATGGAAAGGTTGAACTCGGACACGTACAACTGTCGCTTAGAGGGATCCCACCGAAAGGGAGTGGCCCATAGAAGAAAGCCCCATATCAAATGACACCTTAGGATTATAAAGTAGCGGTTACTCAGCATGATTTTTAGTCGTCACACAGTCTGCTCCTAAAAAGACTTGACACGTAGGTTACAAAACATTGAAGACAAAACGAAAAGTTTAAAATTTGCTGTTGTTAAATTGAACAGACAAAGTTAATACAAGGGGATATTTAGTAAGAGTCAAATTGGACTCGCCGATTGATTTTCAAACGATAGTTACACAATTATAGTGTCCGATTATTTACGTCAATTTTGGAATATTATATACATTTGGTGATTATATTTGTGCGCATTAGGTGCACATGCTAACAAATTTCCCCTAATCGCGCCTAACTCTGCTTAATCTTAGTTAGCAAGCAATGTTCGGTCGGAAAAATCCTTTCTTTGTTGAGTATGCAAACTGAATCGCCATGTAACTTTTTAATGGCGTAAATTAGCCCATCCAAAGCCTTACGGTATGGAAGACCTGGAAAATTTTCGTATGTATCTGGTTTGAAATGGGACGCCCTAATCCTTTCTTTACATAGACATCAACAATCCTTCAGCCAAAGCTATAAAAAAACCTTCTTGCATAAAGCCCAATAACACTGCCCACAAGACAACACAGTCTACCGTCATAAATCTTTAAAATCTCTCCAACTCCTTGCTTTCGTTACATGTCCCCAATTATGGAGTAGTTACGGTATAGGATTACTCCAAGCAATCATTTAGAAGGGATAATCAACTTGGAGAATATTCCTGCCTGCAACTTCAACTAACTGCCCACAAGACAACACAGTCTACCGTCATAAATCTTTAAAATCTCTCCAACTCCTTGCTTTCGTTACATGTCCCCAATTATGGAGTAGTTACGGTATATGATTACTCCAAGCAATCATTTAGAAGGGATAATCAACTTGGAGAATATTCCTGCCTGCAACTTCAACTATATATATCTGGATGGAATATTCTGCAAAATTGCTATTTATTATGTGCCATGTGTACATGGTGCATTATAAAAACAAGACAAAAAAAGTGGGGAGTGGGTAAAATGTCTGTCCCGTGTATCTAGGATATCTGAATATGCACACGATAACTCCATAACGCTTCATCCGATTGACGCCAAACTCGGCATATATGTTTATTGGCTACTAAGGAGGAACCCTATTGAATTTGAGCCAAATCGGTCAAAGGTCAAAGGTCAGCTAAACTGAAAAACACGTAAATATTACCAAATGTTGAACAATAGACATCGGGAAGACAAGAGAAGATAATTGAATAACTTGAACTGGGTCACAGGTCAAAGGTCAAACAAACAAACAAGGTCAAAGGTCTTCTAGGCTAATGATATTTCTTGAATTCTGACAACGCCAGTGGACGAATTAAGATAAAATAAGATAACTGAACAACTTGACCTAGGTCAGAGGTCAAAGGTCAAGCCAACAAAAATGCAATATCTCATAAACTAATTACATTTCTAGAATTTTGACACCGCCTATTGATAAATAAAATTTTAAAAATTGAACAACTTGACCTTTGACCTCCTTGTACATGGCACATCACTAATCTGATTACAGATTTTATTACTCTGTGAAAATTACTGTTGATAGTTTGTATTGTAAGAAATACACTTACCTATACGAACTACCAAAATGTAATCATTACAGATAATTAAGGCTACGGCTTTTATATGTTATATTAGCATGCATTAAATTACATATGCCCCATAACAACAATTAAGTAAATTGAGATTCAAATTAATGGCGGCCGCAATAATCAGTAACAGGATTTTTATTCGTGAAAGTACTCTGGACTTGGCGATAACATTTTGGGATACTATGCATGTACTAGGTTTCCATGATACATAATGTATTATTGAATACTAACAATCACTTTCATCAAAACTCATAATCTAAAACGAATAATTACATACACATACATACATACACATTAATCTCCAATCAAATAATTATTATAACCCTTTCGGATTATGTTAGAAATAATATTGTTAGAAGATGCGGATGCAAACTGGATTTCTTTCCGTAAAATTGGTTTACTGGGTTTTGGAGGAGGAGAAGGAATCCTCTTTTTAGTTTTTTTGCATATAGCAGGCGGGTTCACGATTTTTAGCCAAATCGGGAGTGAGATGCTCCGTAGTTTTCCTTGCTTCCGCCTTTCGAAATTTTTTTTGAAATGATTCCCATTGAATTTTTTCCTCAATCTGTAACCACTCTTCCATGCATTCAATATACGCTGCACACGCTTCACCCTTCTTTGGCACCATACTTCTTTTGATAGTCTCCCTCCTCGGTATACTAAATGCGTAAAACACTACCTCTGCCGTGTTCAAAGCCATCCCTGAAAAATGCTAACTTGCAAACCCAAAGCAAAATTAACCAATAAACCCATAAAATATTCCCTGGATGGATTGGATTATCGTATCGTTTTCTTTATTACTCCAGTCACCGTATGTTGTAAAAATTGCGAAAACCAGGAACAAAATTTTTTTCCAGAAGTCCACACTGCACTCGCTGACGGAAACAACAATGTCCATATGACAAGATTTTGAATCGAAAAGTTTCGATTTTCAAACATTGCCCTCACCAAATGTTGCACGTTGCCCCTCATGGCAGATCCCAGTTTCCATGCAATAATGATCATATACTGATGTACCAATGTAAACGCTTTTTAAAATATGAAAGATGCGTTTATTTTAGAATTTACCTCGATTAAATCATGCTGCAATTAAAAAGGACCTAATTAGTCATTATTTCGTTGCAATTGG
>JAANSN010006086.1:0-11176 GCA_036850665.1 Dicranocentrus wangi
TTGACGGAGGATAATATTTTGTATGATCATGATGATGATCACTCCCTTGGACGACTTGAGGAAGGATGATGATGGATGAGGGTATATGTCAGTGTCTCATTTCTAAATATACTGCAAAACGAGTCCAAAAAATGTATCTCCCTGCCTATGCCCGACTAGATATGTGCTCCATGAATAAAGAGGAGACAAGTCTCTCTGGCGCTATATATATATGCAAGAAGAGGTGAGTTAAGGAACATGCACTATACTAGACAGATGGATGATGGTGACGGTTCCACAATATTAATACGCACCCTCTGCAGCAGTCTCCACACTGACAGCATGCCAAAAAGATGAGGATATAGGAAGCAAAGTAACAATGGAAGCGCCGTAGTATTGTAATACCAAGAGATTGCAAACGGGAAGATGTGAGCTGAGAGAAATCTCTGGTGTGACAGTATTTTGAAGTTTTTTTTTCTCTCTCTCTTGACAATGATATATGAGTGCTAATCGGTCTCTGGTGTCATCACTATCCAACAAATATATTACATTTAGGCATTGCATTATATTCATTATCATTCCAACCCTTTTCCTTCAACTTTTGGATAAAATGTTGAGATGTTTTTGGAATGGTTGTTGAAACGAAAAAACGAAGAGTGACGAGGAGACTGCTGCTGTTTTATACCGAATCACAATGGGATAGTCTAACTGTCATAATTTTAAACAAAGATTTTTTTACACACATACACATTTGTTTAGCGTACCAAACATAAGTAGCTAAACATCTTTTATACGTCTTCGCCTCAATGATCTCGTCTCGTATGCTATGATTCAGCCAAGGTGTTATTATACACACTCACTCACAAAAGTACGCTATAATGTCTAGCAGGAGACGGTGTGCCCCACGCCATTTGAAGATTTGTCTGCAACTCAAAATCCCGAGACTAATCCCATTTAACATTTTATTCCCTTCCTACTTTTCCCCTCTTTTGTGTTAGTCTTCATATACGTCTGTGCGTTATACAGATATATTTTTATAAGGGATGATGATGATGGGAAGAGGCGATATCGCTTCTCTTATTTTTTGCGAAAATTGTATGCAAAATCGGTCGTTCATGCAGTAGAGTACCTACTACCTACTATATAGAGTACAGTGTAGCACCTGAGTCAAATGGAGTGTGAAACGGAGAAGACAAGTGTCATTTGATCACAAAAAACATGTATGTTTCTTAATGGGATTATTCATGAGATTACACAAACATTACTTACATAGAGCCTGGTGATACGAGTGTGTACTTTACTTTACCGCTGCTGACGCAATATACCTCCGTGGACAACTACTATCCTCTCAATAGCGCGTGGGGATCTTAGATAGGATTTATTTTTTTTGTGACAAATTATTTTTTTGTTTGGATTTTGTAACAAAGTGGAAAATTCCTCGGCATGAAATCCACTCATAATGGGAGTAAAAGCATGTAAAAAGATNTTTTTTTGTGACAAATTATTTTTTTGTTTGGATTTTGTAACAAAGTGGAAAATTCCTCGGCATGAAATCCACTCATAATGGGAGTAAAAGCATGTAAAAAGATTATTTTCTGGTTGTAATTCAGACTCAAGCATGTTAAATATTTGAGAAACAGAACTTATCCTTTGTGTATAGATATATTACTACAACTTTGGTTCGTATACACTTCCTCATTTAACTTTACATAAAAGAGATTTTCCTTTCAGAAGAGAGAGAGAGAGAGAGAGAGAGAGAATTTAAAAAAAAAATATTATTCCTGTTGACTGCCTCCCCAAAATTACAATAAAATGGTGC
Organism: Dicranocentrus wangi; assembly: GCA_036850665.1. Classification (NCBI taxonomy): domain Eukaryota; kingdom Metazoa; phylum Arthropoda; class Collembola; order Entomobryomorpha; family Entomobryidae; genus Dicranocentrus; species Dicranocentrus wangi. The sequence goes on from JAANSN010006086.1 coordinate 1,799, forward strand.
TCAGCGTGACAAAGGTAATGACAGGAATTATGTTGGCTCTCGGGACTGTAGTATATTTGTCGTCAGAGTGGAATATAGATAATGTGTTTGAAACAGTTATTATTACGACATGATGACAACGAGGGACGATAATATTTCCGGCTGACATTGAGACGCCGACTGTGCCATGCACCAGTGCCACAGCCACCATCAACCACCACCACCTTAAGATTTCGCAGAATTCTTTAAGACAAAAAAGGTGCCGCCGCTGCCGAGAGAATTACAGTAAAATGATTTCGTTAAGCATGATTAACTACACAAATAATAATATATCCTCTTTTCAGCCCTGGCTTGAAATGGCAGTATAATCCGTAGTTAATAACAGATTTTGGGTTAATTTTCAAGGAATTACATGACCTTAAACCTCTGCGCAAGTTTTTTTTATTTAGGTTATTATATCTTATCTCGTGTATGGTAATTCATACAAGATAAATCACAGATTTAAACATGATGATGATGATGATGATGATGAACGACAAGCTGGCTTTTCATGTGGGCTCTTAAAGGTGGAGGACGTTTTTTATAAAAAAATTTAGCATCCTAAGATCCGAATTTTGGTCAGCAACAACACGTATCGTATTGATTCCCACCGCCGCACGTGAAGGAATTGAAAACACAGCCGTGGGGACAGTGTCTAATGTTGTAGCCGCATTTGGACTCTTCGCACCGATCATTGTGCTTATGCTCGTAGCCCACTCCGGCGGATTTGAAGAGATTATTGTCGGTCCCGTCTTCGCCCACGGCGTTTCGACTCCTACCACCCCCACCACCTCCGTGACCCCCGCCGCCGTGACCGTGGCCGCCCCGACGTCGGTTTGCTAGGACCGGGAGAACCCCGCCGGCTTCGAGACGGTGGTAGGCGACAAGTTGCCGTTTGACACGGTGGTGGAGCACTAGCGCTTTGCACACAAAAAAACGAGCAAATCCAGGGAACAAATTAAAAAAAAAAACTTTGAAATTGTGTTCAAAACTACTCTTTTTGCTAATATGCTCCAATGCAATTACCCGTGTGGTTCCCAACAGGATGGTATTGGAGTGGAGGAGGGCCGCCTGCTTCCTCCACACCGCTCACACCACTCGAGATAACAACAACTCCACAACAGAGTTGGAGACTAAGAATTGAACTGAAGACGAGCAACCCTCCCACCAGGGAAAGCAATGGCACACGTTTCATATTCAAATAACACGCACAACAAAAAATTTTTTTTTGATTGCCACCACTGCCAGAAGAGCCACCACCACCACTCGAAAAAGTGTAAGCACCTCACCACCGTATTGAGTAACGTAACTCAACATACGATGATGCACGGCAAGGGCTGCTGGGGACGTGAGGGTAAGTAATCCTTGAGAAAACACTGAACAAAAACGGAATATCTCTCTCCCAAAAGAAAGGGACCTTACACCAACAATAAAAATTGTAATGGTTTCACTGTGAATAAGTAAGTAAGTAAATTGCCACTTTTGGAAAATTAGAATACGCACACCACGAGACAACACCAACACAATTCTTATGTAAACAATACACCTACACACTCACTGGGAATTCGCATTGCAGAGCGGATGGATGGATGACGAATTTGTACATTTATTCACGATTTCATTTTATTATGTTTTCGGCTCACCAGCTCATGAATGAATTGATCATTTCAAAGTCAAAGATAGCAGAATTGTTGAGCATTTAAAAAAGCAGAGATTTCGAGTGGCTCAGGCGGATAAACAATGTGAAACCGTTAAAAAACTGTGTTTTTCTCACACATATATCCACCAAACGCTATATACTATAACTCACAATGAAAAGGGTCTTTTTCTTTAAAAAAAAATCTCTCACCTCGGCTATATGCGACTCTTGTTTTGTCATTGATCAAAAAGGAATGCGAAACTTTTTTTATTTGTATGAATTGAAGTAAAAATGTGTTTTAAGAAAAGACTGTGCTTCTTGTCGTTTTGGCTGTCCGTGTGCAATGAAATCGAAAGTCAGTCAAGTCATCGGAGCATTCAAGCACAATACATAATATGGGCATTTTTCTGTACCTTTTTCTCTGTTTGGTTGTATATATATGTGTATTTTGAGTAACTGAAAATAACACAGAAGTAGTAGTAGTAGTCATTTTTTCACAGGATTTAAGAATGACTAATCAGATCAACGTTGTAGTACAATGAGACAGTGTTTTACGTGACTGGGATTGAATCAAGGAGAGAGAGAGAGAGAGAGAGAGAGAGAGACAGAATTTGCAGATTCAGATGAAAAATCTTTGTTTAACCCTAACTGCTCTGCTGTGTGACGTTGCGTATGGTGGTGATGGGGGAGTCTGTGTGAACTCAATAAAAAAAGACTAATCAGATCAACGTTGTAGTACAATGAGACAGTGTTTTACGTGACTGGGATTGAATCAAGGAGAGAGAGGGAGAGAGACAGAGAGAGACAGAATTTGCAGATTCAGATGAAAAATCTTTGTTTAACCCTAACTGCTCTGCTGTGTGACGTTGCGTATGGTGGTGATGGGGGAGTCTGTGTGAACTCAATAAAAAAGTGTCAGCAGGTAAGTAAGTATATGTACACGTCTATAAAAAAAAAGGTCCAAATTATAAGTGAGTTGTCAAACAGGGAATTTTTTGATGAAGTTGTCATATTATACATCATAAAACGCCATCCGACTAATCATAGGATCACCTATATATAAACTCTCATGAATAGGTGTATAGAGACCATATAAGTCATATCATGATCATCATGCTCAAGCAAACAAATGTCTTAGAAATAGAGCTTTTGGGTGAGTTTCAAACGAGACGTTTTTTGGAAGGGCGGCCACTTGCCAAACGGGCTAATAATTTGTGGTATTTACAATTAGAACAGATGTGTGTGTAGTTTGTAGATGTAATGTGGATTTTGTAAATTTACATTTGCATACATTGCGGTTGTTGTTTTTTTTGGTTTTAGAATACATCAAAGAGAAGGTGTCAATTGACTTTTTTATATTAAGAAGGGTTGACACGACTCAGTGATTGTGATTTTGCTGCCGCGTGTATTAAAACAAAAAAAGAAGGAATGGGATTATAAAACGAAAAAAATATAGTAGCGCAGTGGCAGTGGCTATCACGTAGTTGAACGGATTTTTTGGCGAGTGAGGCAAACGAAACGAGAGAGAATAAAATGAAAATTGTAATCTGCATTTGCAGTTAACAAAACGATTTTCAATGTGGTGATGCGATGCAGAGCGCAGAGCCCATTTGAGGTGGATCATCATTTCACTCTGAACAAGCGGGTGACAGAATAGTTCTCTTTGGATTTTAGCCTTGTCTCTCACTCAAACAGTCTCGCCAAATAGTTTAACCTTATTCGTGGCCTTTTTTTCGTATGAAAAACACGAGTTTGTGTGATCTCTGGTATAAAAAGTGTCACGTAAAATTCTGTCGTTGACTACTGGCTTCCCAAAGACCACACATGTGGCGTCAACTGGGATGTTAATGGAATATACATGCATGGATGCACGCGCGGTTGGAGAGGATGATTGCATATGAACTGCACTGATTGATTACATAATAATAATGCACTTTTGCAGTTTGAGTTTTATTGAACGTGTAAAATACTTCCTATTTTCAAAATCATTCATATTATTGTGTAGAAAATGACGCGACAATTTATATGTAACCCTGTTATTAACATCTTGCATGCATTTGTTTTAAAATTCAAATTCAAGATCATTGCATTGATGAAGTCAATCAGTGCTCTGTCTGTACACTCTATTCTTTTGTTTGATTAAAACGTTCTTATTAAGTCTTTTAGTATCAGCAAGTACCTTCCACGTGACAGATCGAGTACATTCTGTTCTGGCAATAGTACAGGTGTAAAGTGTAGAATTCTATAATTAGTCTCAAAACTAATATCAACCAGCGACTTATCAACTATGTTCCTCCGGTGGTAGTTCATACTATGTATTGCACCTCGATATTATCTTGTTTGTCTTCTTTCAATCGCAGCTTCTTGTGCACCACCGGTGGCCTTCTCTCCATTCACAGACCACGACAAAAAGATCACGATTAGTGCGATCGACCTCTATATAGTTGTATTGCAGTGCAGACCTCCCTCAACCCACATTACTTAGCGTACCGTCATGTCACCATGAATTGGATTGTATTGACTCTGCAACCCCCTCAAGACTTTTTTCAAAGCGAGCCTCTCCCCTCAACCCAATAAATATTTCAGTGTCTTAAGTAACCAGCAAATATATAGAACCTTAGCCAATAATCAAATTTATATCTCTCGACCAAACTGCATCTTATTGCATCACATCACATTTTCATATTACCAGAGATAATGTTAACTTTCGTGTTTTTCTCTCTCCGCATCTCACTGAAGAAGAAAAAATTCTCAAGAGACATTCTCAAAAGCCATAATGCTATCAACAAACCACATTCCCGATGCAGTTGCACCATCCATGGCATGGCATGATGCAGACCGGCTTCACTAACAAAATTTAAAACCCACTCTGCTTCCTCCTCCATTTTTTCCTCCACTCGCTCGGTAAGAGGAAAATGTATAGTTGACTAGAGACCCCATTTTTGGGCGACCACACGATGAAGACATCACAATGAGAATGGACGGGTAAAAAGGGAGGCAATATAAGGAACGAAACGAATATGCCATGTGATCCTATCATATTCCTCTTGCTTTCTCATCATCATCATATCATCTTGAGACGAAAAAAAAGAGCAAACAACATTGTCGAAAGTATAAAGCGCGTCTTCTTGCATATATGGATGGAGGGATATACACACAGTTAAAATGGGAATTTTTTGTCTTCCCTGTTCCACCACCACCACCGCCACAAAAAAAAATCTCCATGCACGCTGTTTTTCCTCGTCTCTTGTCGTTTGTCGGTGGCACTGATGGCCCCATAAAGAAATAAAAAGCACAAGCATTAGGTTTTACAACTCGTGACATATGAGTCCACATCGGTCCACCCATTTGCTCATATTGCGACTGACATAGGGAGAGAGAGAGGAAACTAAACTAGGCGGTGAGGAGTGAGGATGAGGATATGCTATGCTGGAAAAAAGGGAGAAACTCTCCGAATATTTTTTTATAGAGTGTATTCCTTCCTAACTTGAAGCTAAATTGAAGAAAACAGCGTAGTAAAAAAAAATACATATATTCCCGTTTTTCCTCCAAGCAAGTCACTCCCGTTTTTTCCCCGTTTCGTGGCACGGTTTTCCTTCAAGATGAGCCATCAAAGTCAGACATTAAAAGGGAAAAAGAGGGAAAGGGGATGAAGGCCAAGTGGGGACTCATCAACATATTTCACCTTCCCATTTGGCTCCCAAACTCCCCAACTAAACTACGTCCAAATTATGTCATTTATGACCCATTTCGACCATTTTTGCACTCCGCTCCTAGCACCAGCACCACCAGTCCATATCCCACCGAAAAAATATGTGTTTAGTCGGTAGAGAAAGAAAAGTGTGGTATACACCTTCCCATTTGGCTCCCAAACTCCCCAACTAAACTACGTCCAAATTATGTCATTTATGACCCATTTCGACCATTTTTGCACTCCGCTCCTAGCACCAGCACCAGCACCAGTCCATATCCCACCGAAAAAATATGTGTTTAGTCGGTAGAGAAAGAAAACTGTGGTATAGGTATATGGGGCTGGGGCTGCTGGTGGCGGAGTAATAGCTTGTGGCAATACAGGGAGTAGTTGAAAAGTACCGAAAAAAGAAGAAGAATACTTTAAGCTGAGCTTTTTTTTTCTTCTTCTTTCAGTCGTAGTAGTATATAGGCATCCGAGGATTGGCTGTCGCTCGTTTCACTCAAAAGTCCCATCAATTCCCGTTTACTCTCTAGCCTATTACAAATGTCTCTGGGAGGATGAAGTGATACCGGGAAAGTACTAATACTACTGCTACTTGGTATAATAATAACAAGTACAAAGTGTGTAGTCCTTTTTTATGCAACAGCTTAGGTATATTATCAACTCTGAAGAACTCCGTCCGTATATACTTATATATACCTAAGTATGTATATGCCTACCTCCATTTTCCCTCTATCTACTTTCCCGGCTATAGGGTCATAATAATAAAAAGGCTCAGCACAAAAATGCTTTTATTAGTCTGCATAAATTCCTATTTTAAACAGAGACTGACGGCTATTACCACATTCACTTGTGGTACTATTCGCGTAAAAGTGGGCTCGTCGTCGACGCTAAAATATAAGGCGTCAAGTTGGGAAGAAGGGGAAAAAGAATTTTGTTTTGAGACACTGACATTTAGATGATTTGGCGCAATAAGACTGTTCTGTAGAGACAGCAGCATATAGCACTCGAACGAACGCAGTTCGAACATTTAATGTCTTGTGGGATGGTTTATGACCAAATTTGAAAGATTTTGTGATAGGGATACTAATTTTTATATTCATGAATGAAAACTACGACGGCAGTGTTTTCAAATTTTTCACTGTAAGCTAAGCTAGCGTCAATAACACCATCTATTTTGCATTGACTATTAATAGTGCGACCTGTGCCACGCAAGTATGATTACCACTGGTTTATTGGCTTTTGACTATTAAAATCAATTTGAAGTGAAATCCGCAAATACTTTTAATGGACTCATGTGGAACAGGTGTATTTTACCCATCAACTTGTGCAAGCTTACATAGATTAAAGATGCACACATAAAGCATTTAAACACATTACGGACGCACAACAATTATCATTTCCCTCGCCTCTTTTCTTTCCTCTCTCTCATTCTCTCTCTGTTCCCAAATGATCCTGATTTATTACACTTGAGAGTTGTCTTCTAGGCCAAATAAGCATTTTTTTCTTTCTCCCTCTGTATATTTTCTGATTTTCAACTATGCGGAATGCCTATGTTATTTACAAAAAGGAGCTAAACCCTCTCGCAACAAATCTCTTTTTCTCATTTCATCGAAAATCCACTCTGTCTCAGTGTATATATCCTTCAAGGATTAACGACAGGAGGGAAGTCAGCACAAGAGGATTTTCTACATAATTTTCTTGCTCTAATCAAGTCACATCAGAGCAGTGCATCATCATCAACAGCATGATCCCAAGAAAAACATTTTACAACTACAACCTTACAACCATGATCCAAATTTATCTACTTTTAATCCGATCCGATTTAAAGTCACTCTCTTTCTCGCTATATCCAACTCAACTCAACGGCAACTCCTGCTTGCTGCAAAACTCGGGAAAAAATGGGCCAATAAATGAAACTGGGATTTTTTATCCCTCTTCCTTCCACCATTCCCTCTCTCTCTACCCAAAAACAAAGTTTTAATTCTTGTCAATAGTTGTCTGCGCAAACTGAACATTTATTTACCCCGTGCCCCGCCGCCGTCAACTTCTTGACTAGAAAACAAGGAAAGGGAAAAATATGTAGCGAGGCCAAATTAAAAGGCATAAAAATTTGCTGTTCTCTCTTAAATATTGCTTACTTGTAATTACTGACAGACTGACAAAGTGACAAAGAGATATCTCTCGGTTGAACACACCAGAGAAAATGTCAATAAAGCAAGGAGCCCCTGTGTTTGTGAGTGAGGAGCGAAAGAAAAAAAATCGGACAGGAACAAGGAAGTGTGGTGTGTCATTAGAAAAAGAGTTATTTAAGGTTTTGCTAACAACAAACTCCACACGATGCATTACTTTTTCTGGGTATATCCCACACGAAAAATCATGGTGGGTGTGCTCCAACAAAGCCTGACATGTTCTCAACTTGGATTTTTCTTCTCGAGAGAGAGAGACAGAGAGAGAGAGAGCAAGCTGTACATTTAAATACAGATACATCGACACTTCCAAGTCACAATAAAAGAGAAAAAGGCTAATATAAGTGGAAAGGGAGAGGGAAAAGGAAAAAAGTTAAGTGGCTTTGTTTAACTTTGTTAGTTTGCGAGCCAGAAACGGAGTAATAAAAATGCGAGCACGGCTTCCACCAATTTACCACGAAAATGGATGGGCTCAAGACGGGGAACTGAAAGGTGGAAGGGAAAATACAAAATGATTTTTAGAAAAGGGAAAATAGCTGTTAATTGAAACCATTAGATTACGAGATGGCGGAATTTTTTTTTTCGGCAGAGACGACGCTTGCCTACTTACTATACTACACGCTTCAAGGAGCTTTTCCATTTACTCGTAATAATCCTAGGAAAATACAAAATGATTTTTAGAAAAGGGAAAATAGCTGTTAATTGAAACCATTAGATTACGAGATGGCGGAATTTTGTTTTCGGCAGAGACGACGCTTGCCTACTTACTATACTACACGCTTCAAGGAGCTTTTCCATTTACTCGTAATAATCCTTGACTAATCAGTGATCTCTACAATGGAGTTAACACCACGGTTTATTTTTTGTTTGTAGGTTGTCTGCCTATCTATATGCCATGCCACTGACACGGTTTATTTTTTTTGTAGGTTGTCTGCCTATCTATATGCCATGCCACTGTAATTTGCGATTGAAATTGCAAATATATATATAGCATTACAAAAAAAGGAAGCGCCGAACGAAAAAGAATGATGTGAAGCGCATGTATTTATGTGGAGCACTACTGTAAAGTAAGTGTGTGTGGTAATTCTTGAGCACAGCTCATCATCCTGAAATCCTGACACGTCACATGGTTCAGTTGTGGGTTGTCTGTGCCGTCAAATCTGTGAGTAATACGTTTGAGTGGAGCACAAAGGAAGGAGAGAGAGAGAGAGAGAGAGAGAGAAAGAAAAAGTACAAGAGTGTTTCAACAGCATGTCGTCCATGTCACATTTGTATGTTTTCGGTTCAGGGAATCCATGTCTTGTGTGGGCAACCTGAAGCAGCAGAATATTGTATAACGTGAAAGAAAGACACAGGAAAAGGTTTGTTGTGCGAGTAAGAGTGAGTTTGTATATGGGAAAAGGCATAAAATGGGATGTGAATGTGTGGTGACATGCTCCCGCAGGAGGAGGTTTTCCTCGAAAAATACATTGCATCAGCATGAAATTGCATACATACAGTGGTGCGGTGGTACACTACATGCTGCATGCATCCAAAAAATGTAACAGCTGGGTAATAGCAGTGGTAGTGGTGGTGGTGGTGGTATATGGCGGGGGTTTGTAGCGGTGGAAGAAGTAGTAGTAGTGCTTGTGTGTGTGGCCATTAGACACCCGGGTAATTAGATGGGTGATGAAGAGAAATGTGACCGGTTAACACTCGCACGTCGTAAACCTGTCAACCCAAATGGGGCTCTTGTCTACTTTTTTGGCACCTTTCACTCCCGGCCGCCACCCTGAGACTCCATAGCTCTTCTGAACGAGAACGTGTATAGTTTTGGGAGCTATCCGACGATTTAGGTG
>JAANSN010006087.1:0-11176 GCA_036850665.1 Dicranocentrus wangi
TAAAGATGATGAATGTTGCACGAGGACGACTCTTCTGCCTGCTCAAGAAACCGATGGAAGGCTGCTGTGAGTGGGGATCGGAGCTGATAATCTGGGAGAGGGCTGTTGACGTCGATGATCCGAATTATTAAAACACCTACTATCTAAAATAGCGAAAACAGATAGAACGTTTCGAAATTATTGTGTCTGTGAAACAAGATCCTAGGATCAGCCTGAAGCTTGTATAAACATTGCACATACACTCTTTCCAGGTTCACAGCCTTTTAACCGGCTTCCCCGACGACAGCGATAAGCTTGACCCTTGTAATAACATGCAGACTGGGTAGAATATAGGAATGTCGAACGAATGTTACCTTTGTCGGGTTTTGCGTGGAAACAACGCACAAACTCTTCGGGTACGTATTTAAAATGTGAGTGTAGCGAGTGTGAAGGTCAGCAACACGATCCGGTGACATTTCCCCAAGCATTGTGTTGACCGGCTCCTCCTGATAGTATGTATTGTGGAGATGATCCAAGACGGCTGAGTAATCTCGTGGCTGAATATACTTAAACGTAAACTCTGTCCAGGGATCAGGAGTTATGTTAATGTTTGTAGAATTCGGCATTGTGGATTTCACCAATACAAATCGGGGACAGATTTTGTCGTAAGAAAGAAAGTAGACCAAATATTCTAAACGATTTCCAGCAGAAAGGTGTTTCCAATGTTTTAGAAAATTGATGCCAGATGATTAGTAGACGATAGATGTTGAAGGACGCAAGAAGATTCAATGAAGCCTGTCTGGCTATAAAAGGGACGCAATGTAGTGTACCACATACTCGTGAGCTGCATGTAGCTCAAACTGCTGTATCGTATAAATTATGGTTAACATTCTCCTCGCCAGCGCTGTAATCTCTTTTTTGCAAACATGTGAAAATGTGCATGAGACAAGCCAAAGAAATTCCAGTCTGCTTGCTAATCAACATGAAATGGCTTAGTTTTACTTACCTTCGGTATAATTAGGATATGCTTCTTGTAATGGCACTACTGGGAATGGGAAATGATATCAAGTCATAAACCATACAAACTTCATTCGTGTTCGTATAACATTATATCTCCTTATGTTAAATGGTTTATGATTTAACCGACGACGCGTTTTCGAGCTAGGTATTAGCTCTTGCTTTCCTATGAAAACCTTGAGTTAATTCTCAGTTTCATAATCCACTTTGGTAGCCTTGTCCAAATCCAGGATAACCATCTGCATTCCATTCCTTTAAGTTGATTACAGAAATCTCCATAAATCCATGTTGCGATTCGCTTAGAAAGGACCTTTTCTGTAAAATGAACGTAAGTTCACGTAACCTATATACTATGTAGCTAGTTGGCTAGCGTTACTTACTCACTTACCTGCTTTCTGGGAGTATTGCTGGTAGAAGTATTTGGTAGTTGTGAATCGGTGACGTGTCGTGTATGCATGCTTGGAAACAATTTGAACTACCGGATACGGCGACTCTTCTTACCCCTATTCTAAGTATTGGATCTCATTTATATTAAATATTATGAGGGATCATCATATAAAAATGCAATTAAACTTTTTTGTGACATTCTGAATTATTATTATCATCACAGGTCATTCAGAATCGACGCACCTTCTGAAAAAAAAGTTGTCAAATTATTGTTCTGGACCTGATCTGTTGTTTTTGTTGTATAATTTAATTGGGTAACCGCGTGAGCACTCTCAAGCACTTTTTATGCTCATAACAGGCAACTTTGTTCAGAGGTTTTCTTCTAATAACTAAATCGTTTGAAAATTCCAGAAGCATAATGTGATTGGACTAGAGAACTTGTTTTTATGACGTACACGTAACACGCCTTCTTTACTGGCACCTGTTTTTGTTTGTTTATACGACGTGAATCACCTCTTATTATTATTATTATTATTATTGTCACTGGCTATTTCTTTCTCATCAATAGCATTGATTAAGGAGATGTATATGAAAAGATTGTATGAAATAAACAGATGTTTAATCTGACTTGACTTGATCATTTCATACCAAAAAGCTTGTGCGGTCAAACTTTTAGAAAACCGGTTCCGGTTAACTGGTATATCAACCCGGCAGTTCGCAACTTCATATGCTCGCGTGATCATAACATTTCATTGATACATCTATAGCTTATATCGAACGCATCTATTCTTCATTGTAGTTTTATAATTCTTCCAGTGAAACATGGTGAGGTTGTTAGTGGGTTTTGATTTTGGTTTTGAAAGTGTCGGGGAACATTTTATGTATTAAAGTAAAAAAAACCAGCAAGGAATCTGATGCGGTGAAATTGGATTTCCTAAATAAGACCCGCATCTGACCCCACGTTAGTATGTATTGCATTGCAACCTTAAACTAACTTTGAATAGCTGATGATGAGGAAAGTCGGAAAAGCCATTAAGAGCCAACTCTTGATGTGACTGGTGCGTCTTCAAGTAAATTTTGGTCACCAATTCGATTTTTGTTTCGCCATAAAATGTTTTCAACATTTGCTCAATGTGACCTTGAAACCATAAAATTGTTTTTGTAGCCTAGAAGCTTGTTTGAAAGTTACGTAATTGTCATAATTTTTAAGCATCGATTTGACAAGGTTTTTATACAAAGTATGCATAGGAAGCTGTGTGAGAACTTGAGCAATTTTTATGCTCACGAAAATCATTAATGTTTTTTGTTACAATTCAGTCTAATTCGCATAAAACTTCCAGAACCATATATTATCCGACCAGAGAACTTGTTTCACAATTCACAACACCACGACGTTCCTTACTATCCATTAGACTGTTTCTTCGACATGACGCATAATGTCAATTAGACCGTAATGAGCATTTAGGCATTTTTGTCCCATCAATAGCCTTGAATAATGAAGGAGAATCAGATCAGATACACAGATTTTATAGAATAAACCATTACGATTTAATGGAATAAACATTAAAACATATACATACATCTTAATACGACTCATGTCAAAACTTTTTCGGTCTGGAGGAAGACAATCTTTAAGAAAGGACCAGTTTTTGGATTACAAAAAAACCCTAAAAAATATAAATAGGGAAAGGAAAGGGCTATTTATTGTCGCCCATTCGTCAACCACCGTAGCAGTTCTGTCCAGGGAGTCAAGAAACGTAAAAGCTAAGAACTCATCATACTACACGCAAATCCAGAATTTTCGGACCGGATGCACAAACATTTTTTGGGGGTAAATTGCTAGAGGATCATCATTGTATTGCATACCACAATTTTTTTTATTGATTTGCTTTTTGAATATATCAATTCAAGGATGATGGAAATGAAAAATTCATCACGGAAAGTGAATCTGGGGGAGAAACCACAAGAAGATGATAAATCGGTTTCAGATTTGGGTTCATCTGTATCGACCCCGTTCAACAGTGACTAGTGTGGACGAAGACGTGGTCGGTTCTAATTCTGGCTTCTGGGGACCTTTTGGTTGGAAAAAGTGTAAGTATGAGTCAAGTATAGTAGGTCTTGTGTTAATTTTCAAAATTCATTTCTAATCGTACGTTGGCAATCATTTTACATTGTATTGAAAATTGCAGATACGTATGCCGACTATACAGCATCTGGACAGGGACTAAACTGCATTGAAACTTTTATTGATAAAGAGGTCCTCCCGCATTATGCTAATACACATACCACGGTGTCCCACACCTCATTCCAAACCACAAATTTTAGGTAAGTTTTCAATTTTACTTTTTACATTTACAGTGGTGGTGATGCAAATTGTTTGGAAAAGAGAATGACTCATTTTCAATTACTGAAGTGATGACTCGTGTTTGTAGAGATGAAGCGCGACAAATAATCAAAGAGTCTGTCGGAGGCTTGGAGAACGATCATGTTATTTTTTGTGGATCTGGAGCAACTTCTGCTGTCCATAAACTTGTTCATTATGTATCACATCCAAAGTCGAGAAAGTTGGTCGTTTTTGTCGGTCCATTTGAGCATCACTCAAACATTTTGCCCTGGCGGGAGTGTGCCTCCAAGGTTGTCAACTTTGAGATCAGACCATCTTAATGAGATCTACAAAATTATTTCAACCTAGTTGTCATACAATGTCATTTTTTTGAGTAAAGGTTGTGCAAGTTCCTGTTGATTCGAAGACGGGGCAGTTTGATATTCACTTTCTGGAGGAAAAGCTGAAGAAAATGCGGAGATGGTGTGGAAACGTCAATACATTAATTATCGGATGCTTCTCGGCAGCGTCCAACGTCACCGGCGTTGTAACCGACGATATTGAAGTGACCGCAATTATGCATAAATATGGTGGCCTGTGTTTTTGGGATTATGCTGCAGCGGGACCCCACATGCATATCAAAATGAATCCTGGCAGGGATGGTGGCGAAGAAGGTGGAGTTAACAAGGATGCCATATTTTTCTCCGGGCATAAGTTTCTGGGTGGAGTACAAACTCCGGGTATAAGCCGACTTTCATCCGAATAACTTTCTGAATAACGCAAATTAACATTTTGCAATTCCAATTACTCAACAAAAAGTTTTTCCATATTCAATAGGTGTACTGGTGGTCAAAGAACATGTTTTGCAGAATCCAATTCCGCATGGGGTGGGAGGAGGAACGGTTCTATTTACGACCCGAAAAACACATCAATATTTGAGGGTATAGGAGTAAATAAGTTTTATTACTGCATGTCGTGATAAGTTAAAAAAATTAATTTAAAATAATTCGAATTTCAAGGAAATCCATGAAAGGGAAGAAGGAGGTACTCCCGACATAATAGGTTCCATTCGACTTGGACTTGTTTTTAGAATTAGGAATTTAATTGGAGTTGACGATGTGATTGAGAGGGAGGCGGCTTTCGCTAGGTATGCCAAAGCTTTTGTTTGGAAACTGATTGAATACTATGCACTACATAGGAAATCACTATGTAGCACATGTGCATGACAAATTAATTATCGGATGTTATATTTAGGAGAATTCTCAAGAGTTGGAGTGAAATCCCTGAAATTCACATATTGGGATTAATCGGCAGCCCGCGACTCCCTACGTTTTCCTTCATGATCGAGCATTTACATACTGTACTTCCAATCATATTATATAACATAATTTAAAATCATAATTAATGGTGATAACTATTTTTACTATAATTCAATCGCGTGATATTGGTCTGACAGGGCTATTTTCTCCACCACAACTTTGTTGTTGAGTATTATAACTAACCATGATATGATAAGTATAACCAAGTTTTTCACATTAATTCAGTTGGATTATTGGTCTGACGACAGGGCTACTTTCTCCATCATAACTTTGTTGTTGCATTGCTCAATGATTTATTCGGAATACAATGCAGAGGGGGATGCATGTGTGCCGGACCTTACTCTCAAGCTTTGCTCGGGATCGATGATAAGCTTGCTAACTATTACGAATCCAGTTTGAAGAAAAGTCAACAAAATCCCAAAATTCGGTAGGTACTTACTTGCCTGGGCTAGGCACATTCGTCCATAAATAAAAGAAAGTTATAATAATATATTGATTTGCATTTCTCCAGAGATGAAAAGCACAATGATTACCAATTTGCCAGAAAATACGGGACCGTACTAAAGCCAGGATTTGTTAGAATCTCACTTAGTTTCCATTCCTCACTGGAAGAAATTGACTTCATCATTAAAGCTGTGAAAATGATTGCCCGTCATGGATGGCGCCTTCTTCCCTTTTACCGAATTTGCTGGGAAACTGCAAGCTTCATTTTCAACGGGAATGAGGTGAGTTTTTGAAATTCGCCGAGTAAACCAGTGAATGTGATTAAGCACTAATTTGTTTTCAGCACTTTAAGCCAACCTCTTTGGTCTTGTTCGACACGCTGATCAAGTCGCTGAACGATGAATTAAAAGAGAAAACTCCTGACTCAAGTTTTGAGTACAGGAAATGTCTGCGAGAAGCCAAGTTTGTGATGACTGAGACTACGAAAAATCATGTACCTTCGCTTGCTTATTATTTGCATAACTCATTCTTGCAATTAAGTTTAAGATGGAATACCTGTAAATCCACTTTTAATTTTGCATTTTTTCTTTAGATTCCAGAGAACTTTCATTTGACTCCCAATCACATGTTTTATTCCAACGAGCTAAACGATAAGAAGATGATGAAGCTCCGGTGGTTTATGTCTCAATATGAATCTGTACTCTTGCAGCAATGTGCAATCTTTCCATTCATTGATGTAAAGCATTCTAGGCCATTTAAACCTGCTAGATATGAAGAAAACAAGGGGGTCACCACCACAGTGTGCAGTACTGTGGGCAGTATACCTCACTTGCTAAATCTCGCTTGGAATAAACTATATCAAACAACAACCGAGGAAGATTTGCGTCACCGAAGAAGAATGCCAGTGTCTCTGTCGCAGAAAGAGAGCTGTCAACTTTAGTTTAGCGACTAAAGATTTATCAAGTTTTGACGATGATGGTTGATGGTAATTAGATAGGGTGTGGAAGAACGTAAAGATGTAACTGCTAGACGTTTTGATGTTGTGTAACATGTTGTGTAAACGAAAAGATTTGTAAATAGCAGCATCACAATAAATTGGTTAAACATTTTAAGTCCTTATTCGAAAATCGTACGTAAAATCGTAGATAATTGTAGTAAGTAGCATAGGCGAGTACGGGCTGCGTCATACTTGCTCTCAGACTTCCAGTTGCGCACAATGCGTTCAGTACTTTAAGGGATGATATATCATCATGACACACACGACTTTTAATGCTTCTCCAGGAACTTTCCCCGATGTGGTATTTCAGGTCATTCTGATTTTCCAAGAGTTGCGGACTCGCTTATGAGATAGTGACCTGAATAACTAATGCAACTAATGCACAATGAATGTAGCTGGGAGTTTTTATTTCAATTTGAGTGGCACTGTATCAGTTACTGGTTAAAGAAAGATGCGGACGAACAAATAATCCATCCTTCCTTTAAGAACTGGAACTGGTTTCAATCTGTGTCGTAATTTTGAATTTAAAAGCTGTACAGTTGACTGGGTTAACAATTTGGAGAAAAATGTACTTTAGTTTTGACGTTGTTCCTGGCCGCCATTATTTTTTTCTACCTACAACATTAGGCACCGCCGGTTCCAACAGATTAGAATTTGCACCATGGCATCCCCGTACTGACATGAGTAAAAACAGGAGGGAAAATAGGAAAGCAGCACAGGTAAAATGAGATTTTGATAACGACGTCATTTATGAAAAATTCTATTTTAAATGACACCCGTCATCCTGCTCGGTCCCCAAAACTGTCGTAACTATAAAACAACTTTGAGTCGAGTTAAACAAAATGCTTTTCTATTTTCGTGTTGCATATCATACATGAAAAAGTGAAAAAAATTAACATCAAACTAAATAAATTAAAAAAGTTCAGCATCAATTTCAACTGAACTCTGACACACAGCATAGCGAGTATTTATTTATTTCCTCCGTTTACTTCCTGGTCTAACTGCATTAAGGGCATTCGAGAAAAAGTAGTGTGGAAGTCCAAAAATGCAACCAAAAATTCTTCTAGAGTCGGATGCATGAGAGCACAAAGTATTTTTCCACAGCAAGACCACAACCGCACAGCCCGCCGGAAGGCTAATAATATCTATACTTGGTCCCGGAATTGGGCCCTCCGTGTGGACAGGGACCAACCCAGCCCGCCATTAAGGCGACATTCACTTATTGAGATGTCCGTGTGGAAAGGGACCAACCCTGCACGTCATTAAAGCGGCATTTACTTGGACCCGGAATTGGGTGTGGTGAGCAGCGACTCACCCTCGTGAGACCCTACATAAAGCATTAGCCGTAAAAATTGTGATGTTCATCTCGCGATTTAAAGTGAAAAGCTCATTAATCCTGTAAGAAAAAATATAACTTCCTAACCATTTTGAACAAAACATATCTATGATAATGATACTTACATGTTGAATTATAATGTACAAAAAATATAAATTCTCCCACTTGTTAGTTGGATCGATGGGGAGCCAAAGGATAGGTTTCGGTTGGTTGGGTTAGGAGTCTAGTTGTGCTTTTAAACGTATCCTCAGAAGTATTGTGCGTGTAGGTGGAAAGGTTCGTCGGTATGAAGATGAGCTAAGTATGTAAGAATGTGTACTTTACGAGTTAAATATAAAGCCAATACCTGTGCCACTGTGTCTGTTAAATTCAAGTCAAATTCGTACTCGACTCAACTCACTAACTCATCTTTACTGTCACTGTATGCAATTTCCAATGACGACATTTCTTTCATAAATCATGGATTGCCGACTGAAATCGTATCGTATTTCGACTGTGTTAATTTCAATGAAATCGAAACAAAAGAATCTCACTCAAGAGTAAATAAGTTATAGAGTTTTTAGCTTTCACACCTTTTACAACAGCTTACACTTATATGTAGCTTTCTTTATATTTGTTCTTTAAATCAGCGCAACACCGCCGCCTCACCCGATGTCGTCATTTTTCAAAGGGGCCTGCGTTATTTCCTGGTTTACCTGGGTAAGCCACCATGCTTGCTTCTCTTTCTCCCAGAATGACTCAAATGACAAAAATGGTCACACAATATACCCATTACCCCTTTTTACGACGCTTTTCAGCTGCTGAGCATTTCTGTACTAGCAGGAACAGTAAAACTAATTGACAATCATGTCTACAAAGACCCATTCATGGAAACCAATTTGGCCATGCTGGACGCGATTTGCTACATCAACTTTGTAATTTGTTTGGTAGGTTGTGTCTTCTTGAAGTGTGGCATTACTCACATTATTTGCGCCATCCTGGTGAGCCACTACTACTAATAAGCCAAATTAAGTAGCTTTCGGTTTATCAAAGAAGCGGTATGTATTATATCAAGTGCTTAATGACTCCCAGTATTTGCTTCCGACGGGAATTATCATCCCAAGTGTGTGCATATGGGGTGCGGTGCGAACTTCCCAACCCGACTGGGAAACCACCCCACTACATGAGGAATACCTGGACGAAGTGAAAAGATATTACTCTAAGCATAACAAGTTTCCAATGTGGCTATTCCAAACGGAGGAGGAGGAAGTGTGCTAAATAAATAATTAAAGCGCTCCTGAAAACGTTATGCATATATATATACGTAGGCATATATTCTGTTTCAAACTCACGGTAATAATGGGGGTTATTTATTATGTGGCTAGAAATGCTGTGGAATCAATGGACCCCTCGACTACCGTCAAATTTTCCGAGAACTTGGCCACAGCTTTTGTATTCAGCACGAGGACGACGTGCCATGTTCCTGTTGTATCAAACGGACTCTACTATTCGATGAATATCAAAAGGATATCCGGAGCTGCCAAGTGGTTCCAGAGCATTCGCATTGCAAAGATGCCAACGGGCACACAGACTGGTTGAAGAGGGTTATCTACACATCATCAGACAGTGGTGGTGGTTCCAGCAACAACTCCTTTGAGACTTCTGACAAATGCGACCCTAAAAAGGAATTAAATCTAAATGGGATTGTGAATGGCACAGATATTTTTCCTGTGGTAAGTACCGTTCAGGTTCAGGCTACTTTTGGGCTATGAATCCCCAAATGACGCCTTGTTAAAGCCACTTGCATTAAACTCTTCATCCTTCATTTTTCGCATTTAGGGATGCTACGACGAATTAGCCAATTTCAATGAGATGCTGAAAAATTGGATGTCCATATTTTTCATTTTCTTTACTATATTGTCCCTCCTGAAGGCCGGGGTATATTTACAAACTTTTGTGAAATCTGAGGTAGTCTCCGGTCCGGGTCGCAGTTCCACACATTCTCTGGATGTGGAAACGCTAAGTATATTAGACTTACCGACAATCCAACTGGATCCAATTACAGTGCCAACAGAGCAACAACACAACAAATCACGGAGTTCAGGGATGGGTTTGATTCAGGGAGACACGCTACAGCTGGAAAAAAAGCCTTCCAAGAAGACCGTCAAACAGCAATTGTCCAAAATGTACTCAAATATTAAAACTCCGCGGAAATAAAAAAAATGTCTTGGTAGAAATGATTTTGTGTATTCCTCTGCGCACGCAAACAATAGCTCAATTAATGTTGTTCTTTGTTGCGATCCCCGCATAATCATTATGTCATAATCATTTCGTTACATTTATTCATGATTTTCTGACTTTTCCTTCGTACATTGAAAGGGAGGCAATACATCAAGTCGATACCCAAATAAAAACCGATCATATTGTTGACATACTAAAATATATAGTATTGTCCTAATACAGCATGAGTTATCGAAAAATTACTATTCCCCCCATGGTAGTTCCTCGATTATTATTATTTGCTGTTCCCCCTGTGCCTGCAGCAGGGGCTGAGCCACCAGATTCCATTTTTTAAATATATATCTCTCCAACTAAGTATATACCACCACCAAAACCGAGATCCTTATTGTGTCTGTCCTTTTACCTCTCTTTCTTCTTATTACAGTGTATTTTTTAATTAAAACCTGATGAGGAGAGCTTCTTCGTTGTTCAACTTATTATTATATTTTTAACGTAATTCGTAATTTTTTTGTTTTAAAAATTACAAGTTTTTTCTACGCCAATTCGGAGGTCTTCCTTGATATATCAATTTACTTCTAAGGTGCAATACTCTTTTGAAAATTTATTTTTTTCTCTCTCTACTCGTGTCCTTCTCTTCTCTGCTTGTGTGGATTGCTTGTGGATAATAGTTTTTTAAAATATGAATGTATGTGTATGTGTTCTCTCTGGCTCTACATATAAAAATCAGAGTGGAAGTTACTACTACTTGCAAAGAAAGATAGGATATTGTATAAAGAAAAGTTCAAGCCCACAGAACTGATGATGATGAGGCTAAGGCTAGTGCATCCCCTTTTTGACCGTAGCAATGGCATTTTAGCTTTTTCCGTCAACTTGATAGCCCGTGGTGGGCCAGATCTAGCGTGCGTAGCCTCCTCGTCCCCCAGACGTGACTTCGTCCGACTTTTACTCGTGGGGATACCTGAAAATTGCGAATTGGGTATTTTGCTGTCTCTGAAGAGGGTTAGTAGATGCAAAAACTATTCACGACATATATGTTTTTTTTGGATTAACTGTTATTTCCTTGTCACCTGTAAAAGGCTACCTCGGAAGAGTTAGAAATTGGATTTGACGAAGTTGATGGCATTGAAGAGGTTGGTTGCATGCTCTGCCCCTTT
>JAANSN010006088.1:0-11175 GCA_036850665.1 Dicranocentrus wangi
TTATTAGTTTGCCCAGGTTGAAGCCAAACAACACACAACAACATTATTATTTATATAACCGGTGCTGCTTGGTTCAAAAAACCAATGGCAGATAAAAGCTACACACAACAATGAAGTGCCACAGAATATCCAAAAAGAAAGGTATATATATAAACGATTGTAATTACAAGATGCGAAGACGATCACTCACAAATCCGTGACTTGTGAATTAGTTTGAGAATACCGCTTGAGAATTTTGAAGTTTTGGAAAATAATATCCACAATTTTTTGCAGGTTTTAACAACATGAAGCCATTGCTATTCTTAACCCGCCTCCCCCTCCCACTCGCAATTGTTTTACTTGGACACGTCTGCACCGCAGCTCCAAATCATGGAGCTTGTGACCCGAACCTTGCCAACATGCCTGCAATGCGAAAACTCGATATGAGTCGGGTTTGTAAACTATTGAGTACTTTCCCAATTATTTATTTATATTTTTGCGAAACAAGTAACACAATTATAAAATGAAATGTTCGTGGATATATTTTCAGCTCGCTAACAAACGGTGGTACGTTCAGGAGCTATTTGTTCCAACAGCGGAAGACGTGTTTGAGCCTCCGTTCGAGTGTTACGTGGAATATGTGGGAAGCATGTTTGACGAAGAAAATTATGGGATTACTCATGACGTGGTTGACATGTAAGTATTAAAGAGTGTGATAATCATGATTTACTGCTCATGCAAATTCATAAGAGCATATTTAACTGTCAATTGAATGTCAATTGAATTTTTTTTGAAGATTCACGGACATACAAAGTGGAAATGTGACTCGCAGCGTGTCGGTTGCTTCTGTCGTGGATCAGGTGGCTGCAATATGGACGCTTGGAACTTTATTTTCCAGTAAATTCTTTAAGGGTTTACTTTTTTGTTAGATATAATATATGCTGGTATTAGGAGCGGTACGGCTATTTTTTTATTATGGAATTTTTCCTTTCACTGAATCAGAGCAATACAAAATCATTTTTACGGCCACCGACTACGAAACTTATGGCGTGGTTCATTGGTGTCCCTTTGAAGACGCTCCGCTGCCCACCGAGGCCGTTATGACCATCACCGGAAGCCCGAATCCAAGCGAGCCTTTGCTCAACAAATTGAAGGGAATGGTGGCCGGCCTAGGATTCCCAACTGGAAACGGGATCAAGATTCGTCATCACGCTGCCTGTGTTTATGCAGCTGAGCCTGTTGGTAGTAATAAAAATAATGACATCAAGGAAGGCGATAATAATTCGGAGGTGGAGAATGAGTGGTTTGAGTCCGACAATGCAGCGTTCGGATTCCTTTAATAACATGATTTGGATGAGTGGATGGAGATAATGGCAAATTTCTGAGAGGGATAGAGTAGTTGGATTGTAAATCGTTATTAATTAGTAAGTCTGGCGATAGTGTGCCAATGGATATAATAAAATAGGAACAAACCAATAATTGCTTGGCAAATGGGGTTTTAAGCCGTGCACATTTTAACACACGGGTTCATCATTTTTGGAAAATTGTGTGGTCTGAAAAGGCCATCCGGCTTTTACAATTTGCACTAGAAATTGGATGCAATGCGCACCACTGAACAAATTTTTATTTTTTAAGAGATTTAAGATTTCTCATTCTCAATTTATCGCTTGGCATTACCACCACCGTTTAGTTTAGGTATTTGTTACTAAAAGGAATTTGCCGTCACTCACCTCCCACTTGTTGACTCTGCCCTTTTTTCGGCTTTTTATGCACACTCCAAAATAGTACCTTTTTATTCCGACCGATTGTTGACTGCGCTGCGGGCGGACGAGAGTGGTAGGTACTGACCCCGACGACTGTGTAGTAGAGCTGTACAGAGTAAGAAGGACCACGACGATTGGTATTTTTTCACACGTGCTGACTAGTTTGTCATAGTCCCGTTGCTTGAATTAAATGCTTAGGTATGCAAACTATAACTATTCATCAAAGTGAAATAATAAGTGTCAGTTGCAACCTGATTCTCTGCTCTCTGTCTGACACACTTTATGATAAGCTGGCATTGTAATTGCATAAAAATTTTAATCTATATTTATTTTTAGTTCTTATATAACTCGGGTGCAGTTAGTTGGTATGAGTATGACCTCGTAGAGTTGGGGAAAACACAACTCTCCAGTTTATCAGATCCAATAAAATTGATACACAAACTTATATTTAGATTCTTATTGCTTCTGCGAATAAAAGTGGAGGTCACACCTTGCTCGCTTGTTCAGTTGCTCCATAAAAGCATCAAAAAGCTCAAACTGAAGCTAAATTACTTTGCTCAATTCGTAAAACATTTGCAAACTCGTGTGCATCACAACAATGAAGTCGATACTATTACTTTCAACCCTGCTGTTTGTTGGAGTGACTACACTCGTTTCCAACTGCGCAGCTCAAAATAATGCAACTTGTGACCCAAACTTGGTAAATTTTCCACCAGTGCAAGACCTGGATATGCAGAGGGTAAGTTAAGTTGGGATTTTTGAGATATAATTCTTGTTTGAATGGAAGTTGGGAAATACTTAGTTGTTAATTCTAATTTGAAAAAATCCATTATTATTTTTTTATTTTTTTATTTTCAGCTCCTCAACAAAACTTGGTACGTCCAGGAGATATTTGCACGACTTCCCGAATACGGGGTTGACCCACCCTTTGAATGTTACACTCAAGGGGTATTGGCGTATGACGAAAATCTCTCGATTTTCTCTATGAAGGAAGTGTAAGTAGAAACTCGTAAAGAAATATATTATATTTATTTTTCGGATAAATACTTGGCATTATAACCAAGTTGCAACAGTTTTTTTTACCTTTTTTGTTATCTTATCCATTGTCCAGTTACACTATGATCAACGATGGATCGACTTTCGAAAACATAACCTTGGGAATGTTGTGGGAGAACAACACGGCCGTGTGGTATCTGGGCGACTTTACTGGATGCAAGTGTTTCCCTGATTTACTTTTGAATATTATTATTATTAGTCCTTGTCGAGATGGAACGGGAATTTATTATTAATTTTTTCCTCCTTCTTCACAATAGGGGATTACACAACCGTGTTTGCTTACACCGACCATGAAACCTACGGCGTGATGCATTGGTGTCCATTTGAAGGAGCTCCGCATGAGTACGAGGCCATTATGACATTCACCGGGGTTCCCATGCCGGAAGAAGCCCTGCTGTCCGACTTGAAGGACAAAGTGGCAAGCCTCGGATTCCCGACAGAGAACGTGCAGCATGTTCGTCATCACGCCAATTGCAGTTATGAACAAAATTAAGTTATTAATTAATGTCATGTATGTTTGCGTGGCGAAATATCAAACTGATTTACAAAAAAAATATTTTTAAAATAGTTTGGCAAAAAATAAGAGAAATTTATCTGCAAAACGAAACAATGAAGTTTTGCTTTTATACATCATCATTACCAAATTAGAGAGAGAAAATGTTCTGGTGTATACGTATTTAGCAATAAGAGAGCAGTTTTTGTGTCGTTAACTGAAAGTGGATCGCCTCACTGATAATAATTGAATTGTTCAATCAGATATTCACTCAACTTTTTCAGTCAAAAATACGTTGTGCTGATCTTATTTTTGAGTATAGCGGTATACACAGCTACACGGTTTATATAAAGTGTTAAAACATTATGATTATTAACCCTATCCCAATCACAATAATGTCTGAATCTCTATGTTTCATTAATTTTCTTGTTATGAAATATCATGGACAAAAAGAGAATTCATACTAACATCGCATCGATCCATATTCCATAATATACTATGCAGGCAAGTATATAGCAATATACCTTGAACTTGCAAATACACATATATTATATATCTCGAGTCCTTGGCCTTGGCCATTACTCGCACAGAGAGATGAGGAAAACACAACTCTCCAGTTTATCAGATCCAAAATTGAGACAAGTTTTTTATATTTAGATTCTATTCCTGGATAGCTTCTTCTGTCTGCGACTAAAAGTGGACGACACACCTTGCTCGGTTGTCAGTAAAAAGTGCTGAAGGAATAATAGCATAAAGCTCAATCAAACTGAAGCTAATATTTTGCTTAATTAATTCGAAAAACAATTGCAAATCTGTGTTTATCATACAATGAAGTCGTCGACACTACTCACAACCCTGCTGTTTGTTGGAGCTACTACGCTTACGCTCGTTTCCAACTGCGCAGCTCAAAATAATGCAACTTGTGACCCAAACCTGGTGAATTTTCCGCCAGTTGAGGGCCTGGATTTGCATAAAGTAATTTGGACAAGTTTTTTTTTTAAATTGAATTGAAATTTTTTTTTTCAATTTTAATTTATAAACGTATAATTTGCGATTCAGCTCATCAACAAAACTTGGTACGTCCAGGAGATATTTGCCCGACTTCCAGAATATGGGGTTGACCCACCCTTTGAATGTTACACTCAAGAGTTGTGGTTTTATAACGAAATTATCTCGGTGATTTCTATGAATGAAGTGTAAGTACTTATTTAATTATTAAAAATATACGTAGTTTCCAGTAAAGTACCAAAATTACATTACAATTTACAATCAATCAAGTCTACAATTATTTTGCCTATTACTACCCATTTTCCAGTTACACTATGATCAACGATGGAATGACTTTTGAAAACATAACCGTGGGAATGCTAAGGGACAACAACAGCTCGGCCGTGTGGTATCTGGGTGGCATATCTGAATGCAAGTGTTGTTTCCCCGATTTACTTATTATTAATTACCATTCAGGTTACACGGAATTAGGGCTTGACAATTAATTTGAGTATTTTTTTTTAATTTACAAATATAGGGCATTATACTACCGTGTTTGCTTTCACCGACCATGAAACCTACGGCGTGATGCATTGGTGTCCATTTGAAGGAGCTCCGCATGAGTACGAGGCCGTTATGACATTCACCGGGGTTCCCATGCCGGAAGAAGCCTTGCTGACCGACTTGAAGGACAAAGTGGCAAGCCTCGGATTCCCGACCGAGAACGTGCAACATGTTCGTCATCACGCCAATTGCAGTTTTGAACAGAACTAATTATAGTCATTTTACGTCGAAAAAGCAAACTGATGTACAAAATATTTCAAACAATTTGGGAAAAAAATAAAAAAGATGTTTATCTGTAAACCGATACAATTAAGTTTTAAGTATTTATACCAATATAGTTTTTGTGTCGTGAACTAAAAGTGGATGGCCTCGCTGATAATTATGAATTGTTCAATTAGGTGGATAACGTGTTTTTCACTCAATGCAGTAAAAAATACGTTGTGCTCATCTTATTTGAGTATATCGGTATCGGTCGGTATACACAGCGATACGTGTATAAAGCGTTAAAAACATTACGATTATTATTAACCCATCCCAATCACAATGTCTGAATCTCGGTTTCACGAATTTTGTTTTTACTATGAAATATCATGGACAAAAAGATAACTCATACTAACATCGATCCATACTCCATATAATAATATGCAGGTAAGTATATAAAAATATACCTTGAACTTGCAAGCATATCTCGAGTCATTGTTCATGGTCATTATTTAACCCATCAAGATCAAGGATCATAAGTAAGTATATGAGATGGTCCACCACGAAGAGCAACAAAATGCTTTTATATGTAACCCATGTTGGCTAATTCATGCAGATAGCTGATGGAATTAATTACACCGTGAATATCGGTGTCAGTTATACAATGAAAAAAATATCCCAAAAGTAATAAAAACTCCCGTGTACCCACTTTCACAACATGTGACAGAATATTATATGATATCAGCAACACCAGCATCAGATATTCTGATGACCGGTTGATGTCACTGGAGTTTTATTCGTGCGTTACATCATCAGAGATTTTCTCAAGTGGTTTTTTGATCGCACATTCCACGACGCAAATACTCCCGTATCACACGGAGATCAGAGTTGTGCTTTTTGGAGAGAACAGCTTTTAAACTTTTAAACTTTTTCTAAAAAATATTTTCTCATTTTCTGCGAAAGTCTCAACATGAAGTCAATCCTCCTCCTCCTCCCATTTGCAATAGCTGCGCTATTTGGTGGACACATCGAGGTTGCAGCTCAAACTTGTGACCCGAATATAATCAATCTGCCACCAATGCAAAACCTCAACCTGAGTCGTGTGAGTTTCTTCTCATTTAATTTTTTGTTTTTCATTTTTAGGCAATATTTATATACACTCATAATCATAATAGGAAAGGCAATTATTTTTTAAGAAACAATGTGGATACTTTTTACAGCTCGTTAACAAAGTATGGTACGTTCAGGAGTTATTTGTTCGACGACCTGAAGACGTGTATGAGCCAACTTTCGAATGTTACATGCAATCTGTGGAAAATTATTTTGAGGAGCAATATTACGGGATTACCCATGACACTGTTGATCTGTAAGTCTATCTATAACGCTTTATACTAAACTTACTTGTAAAAGGTAAAGGTACTTTGACAAATTCCATTACAACTCTGGAAATTTAAATTTTTTTTTGAAGATTCACCGACATCGAGAGTGGAAACGTGACTCGTTTCGTGTCTGTCGCAAATCTCTTGGATGATAATACCGCAGTATGGACGCTTGGAACATTATTTTCTAGTAATGTTTTTGATTAAAGTTCCTTTCTTTGGCTAATTAATTAATTAATTAATTAACTGATTACAAATTTAAATATTTGGCTTTTTTACAATAATATTTTTTTCGATATAAACTACTAGAGCAATACACAATCACGTTTACTGCGACGGATTACAATACTTATGGCGTGCTCCATTTTTGTCCCTATGATGACGCCCCTCAGCCCTACGAGGCCGTTATGACCATGACGGCGATCCCAATCCCGTCCGACACTTTGCTCAACAGCTTGAAGGGACTGGTGGCCGGCCTGGGATACCCTACCGAAAACCCCGTCAAGCTTCGTCATCACGCTGACTGCGTTTATACAGCTGCTGATGAAAAAGCTGTTGATAATGATAATGAGAAGGTAATCGTCGACGTTGAGGAAGATGACTACTACTCTGACGCGAATGGTAAGTTGGATTTGGATTGGTTGCAGACTGATATCAAGGAAAATGACAATGATGACAATAATGTGGCATCTGAGTCTGCGGAGAATAATGGTTGGGGAGGGGATTGGGCTTATGACCAAGAGTGGAAGTAGTTTATTTTTGATTTATATGAAAACAAAATAAAGCATTTATAATTTTAATTAGCTCAAAAACTTTTACTAAGGAAAATAATAATAAAAAGGATAAGAGATATATATGATAGATGGTCATATGTACAAAAGACAGACTTCATGTCATTTCACTTCATGTTCAGCCTGCGCTTGCATGCACGTATGTATATATTGTCAGAAAAGCAGAGAGCAGGAGGACGTATCCAATTCAGATAAAGCATGAATGAATGAATCAACTTTGATGTTCTAATTGGAATTTATATATAATAATGGGAATAATAATGCGATACATGAATAGTCACACCCCCGCAACCTACCTACCTACGTCAGCGAAATGAACCAAAGAAACTACTCAACTTGACGACGCGCACCTGCCAATAATATAATAATATATTACCTTGTAATTAAGTATTTGTCAATACGACACGACGACGGAGGACGCGGGCGTGATCCCGGCTACACGCCTGAGAAAAATAAAAATGGATCCTTGTCCTCCTCTCGCCCGCTGGGCCACGACGTAAGCAAACCGAAATTAAGCACTTGTCCTTTGTTGTAGTTTACCTTTAAAATACTACCGACAGTAGAGCTCAAGCATGTATGTATGTAGTTTCTTCCTTTTTTTAGTATTTCACTCAACCGTGATTTCCAATGCTATATATGACTTTTGAATTCTAAAACGAAATTGTCAGAGTCTCCTCAGAGTCGTTGTCTCCGGGATTGTTTTTCTATGCTGCATTGTAGGAAATTTCATCATTGTAAAATGCGGGGGCGAAAGTGGGAATGATGACAGTGGTAAGTTTTTTGCAATGGAATGTTAAGAGCATCGTCATCATCAATGTTTTGTTCAGCGTTTGTTCAATGTCAGTTAATTAATATTTTGCTTGACATTTTCTTGTCTATTCATTTCAGATTTTACAGCTGCTGGGAATAATTCGCAAGTTATTATAGTGATGATTCAGGTGAAGTAAGACAACCACACAATTGTTACAAATCACATAGGTAGTAGATTCAAAGTTGAATAGTATTTCACTCATAGATTGCAATTTTAAATTAATTACATATTTTCTAGCGGCGTGACGTCAATTAGCTCAGCAAATAACTCTACTACTGGCACGACAAACTTTGTTGCAGTTCGGCTTGATTCGAAGAAGGAGCCACCTCCTCTGTACGTTGAGCCCCCACCTTATGAAGAAATCTTAAATTCAAACAAGATATGAATCATATAATATGGTATTTCCCCAGTCCAAATACGACGGCATAAACGCAATAAACAAAAGCATTTCACTGCTGAGTGCTGATCCTCCTAACCTACCATTTTGCAAAGATACAGATGCATATGCATAATATCATCATTTTATTTCCATATATACTGTATGTAAATATCGGTCGGATGCCAATTGATATAAATCCAATTAAAAGTAGTAATAATATAAACGTTGATGGATCACGAAGTTACAAGTTAAATATTTGCTGCAGGAGGGTATGCGTGATTAACAATTATTCAGTGAAGGCCAGGCCTGAACAGGTGAACACGCGCAGGTCCACAATATACACATACTTAATAATTGTGTATTCTCTCCGGTCATTTCCCTTTAACATTGAAAGCCACTTTATTCATAATATGTATATGAGACCTCGTCCATGTCATGTTTTTTCATACTTGCAACATTGTAGATATAATATGCTACTGATGTGAGGAGAATGAATTGTAATTGTAACATGTTTAGTGTCAGTGGGTAGAGCGTATTCAATCACATTTTAAATATGATTCCGAGAATATATGGCTTTTATTACTTGACAAGCCTCTATCGCACAACTCTTGTTCGTGTCATCGTTTGCCCTTCACAAAAACATTTTGTGAAGTTTTTTGCAGTATCAATCTATCAATATGAATCTGCATTACTATTTGTGAATATCATATAAGTATATAACTCGCATTCATTATGCACTTTTGTTTTGGAATTCTTGTGTAATGTTTCGTCCAAAAGCATGAGCTAGTCTAGAGACGCCATACATACACACTCATTCATAGTGCTCCTTTTTTTTGCAAAATGACTAGTTTGAGAGTTTGCAGCAGGACTCATATTATCGTAAGCAAAATGATATTTTTTTGGGATATATAGGATTTAAGATATATGAATTTACAAGAGAAAGATTATTTTCTCAATTTTCTTTTCTCGCTCTCCAGAAATACGTTGTATTCAGCCTTTGTTACGGTGCCTTTTTGGCAGCCGTGGGATACTTTGTTTTACCCCGTCTTGAGTCAACGGGAGCAAGGTAAATACTGCTTTTGCATTTTGTAAAAAAAAAAATTTAAAATCTTTTTTTTTTTTAATTCTGCGTACTTTCTTCTTGACAGAATTAGCTTTTACGTTGTACTATGTACATGCTGTTTGGCAGCACCTTACATTATACTCAAATGTTTGCCATTCAGTTGGGACAAGCAAGGCGAAAGTAATAATACACCTCCATCCGTGGTGCACGGAACAACGACGTAAGTTTCAAAAAACATATAAGTAATTCTTATGAGCTTGCCTAAAATATTTGAAACCTTGAAAATGTAATGTGTATTTTTAAAGTGGAAATCATCCTGCAACCACGCACACACATGCAGTGGACTTATGCATACCAGAGGAGGCGCCACCTGCATATACTAATCCCCCAAGTTATAATGAAATTCAGTTATGAAAAGGCAATAGTAAAAGAGAGAAGAAAGGTTTGCAACAACGTCACAATTTAAAACTCATGTGACAAAATATATATCATCTTTACCGCAAAAATAATACTCTGCACCGAATGAGTGCACCACCGACCGCACCGCCAGTGTACAGGAATTTGATAAGACTACTACGCCTCTTTGCAAAAAATATTAGACTTGTATAACTATCGAACATGCAATTCTTAAAAATATAGCGAATTGTGAGTGAGTGAGTTTGTAATTGACTTTTAGAACAAATGTCCACGTTGACGCGAACAATCATTTAGTCAACAACCGTAGTAATAATGTAAAAACTGTTTTTGAACATACTCTTCAATGTTCAACGAATCAATAATGATGCCAACGTGTAATTTTCAATTATCGTTTCGCTTATCATGACGCAGGACGTTGAGTTGTGCCTATATGATATATTACCTACTTACTACACAACTATTATGGATATACCTATATATTATGAATTGGAGTGTTACATAAAATACGTGTTGTTCCAAGTTCCAGACAAGCGAATTCCAGAGAAAACTACGTGTAAAAGTTTTATCTGTTTTTTCACGTGATATACTTAGCATCCCGCAACCTACGTCAGGCCGTCAGGCGTTTCATGCGGATCACATTAATATATAAAACCCTTCAATAAAGATCCATTAATTATCATTGTCAATATCACGTGATTCCAATGAAGAGATTGGTCTTCCTAATACATTTTTAAATAATAGTCGGCATTTTCTTCTCAACAGTTTTATAATTTTATCTTTCATCCTTAGTGAGCTTTGATTGATTACTATTAGTTGAGGAATGTCTATTTCGAGATTCTGCGCATGTGTAAGAAATAAGTACAGTACAACCAAATCATGCTTGCCCGTCCGTTACCTATTTATATTGGAAAAATTGCACAAAAACATAATATCTTAATACAATAATTGAATTTATATTTCTTGTAGAGTAACATTTCAAGGAGTGCACAAATAGTCAGCATTTGTTATGTAGCCGTAATGCTACTCATTGCTGTTGTGGCTGTAATATTTATCCCGCATTTGGGGACTAAGTAAGTAATTTTTTTTAAAGAAAAATTCTACTTAAAATATATAATTCGAGTACTTTCTCGTAGTTACAACAGACAGATTGAACAGTGGTGATTAAATTAAAATGATTGTGATTTTTTCAGATTTATTGTTCTCCTTGCACTTACAATAAATTGCATACTAGGCCGAATCGCTATAATAAAATGTATTGAGGGATGGTGCATTGACACGAAAAGTACTTACCT
>JAANSN010006089.1:0-11174 GCA_036850665.1 Dicranocentrus wangi
ACGCTCCAGCTGCTCCAAAATACCAGCTCTGATGAGCTCCGTCTCGACGCAGCCGAGATTTTTGATGAGGGTCAATGGAGCCTGCTTCGGGATTCACTTAAAAATTGTTCCAAGACGGCGCTCATTCTCCCGAGGAGAATTTGCAAGAAATGGGCTCTGCAGTTGCTGGCTGGCGGCGCGACCGGGGTTTCATTCGGGACAGGAACTATTTTCGATACTGGATTTACAATGGAGCTAGGCTCGTGGTTCCCCAAACACGTTATCAGGAACATTGGGAGGGTGGTCAGTGGTGGGTTTTGGAACCGGTGGGAAAGCCTCCTGGCAAGTTCGGGAAGGAATAATGTGAAGAGAAAGTTGGAACCGGAGGTGGTTGTCCTCCAAAAGCCGAATATGAGTGGGAACATTCTGGTGATATTTGGGGTTTGGGGGGGAGGGCTCCTCCTCGCTCTTGCCAGCTTCTATTTGGAGTCCAACTGCGTAAGATTCATTTGGCAAGAGTTGGTAAAGTTCTTTAGATTCGACGATGATGACAGAGTGATTGGTGTGGAAATTATGGGGTAATAAGTACATCAGCAGTTAATTTGGAATGATAAAATTGTATCCCAAGATTTTGTTTTCAATTGTCGGATGTTGGGATAGGACACATATATTCCAGGTATTAAAACAATAGGATAATTAGCGTAAACTGACAATGAGAAGAGAATATATTTGTAATTACTTCAATCAATTGTTCTCCGTTTCGTATAAAAGCAATGCAGCATCAAGGCCTTGGCACAGTGGCTCACTGAAAACTCGTAAAAATTCTCTTTGTTTCTTGTTGACTCTCATTGTTTAGTTTAAGCAGAATGCGAATAAAATTATCTACATACATTTCGACATATCTATATATATAGTTGGTAGTTGTTCCATTGTACCATTGGACAATGGTTTCCGGGACTGAAACAGCAGGTCAATTCAGATGAGTTTCGATTTTCCGACTTAATTGTCACATTTTTATTAGGAATCTATTGTCCTATGCGTTGTATATAAAAGGCAAGTAAGTTTCGGATTCCGTGCAGTATTGAAGTTGACTCACCGGAAAATTGTATAATTTAATTTACTTTGGTTTTGGCTGATTTTCTAACGAATATGGTATGAGAGAGGTTACCAGTTTTTGTTAGGTTTGATTAGATTGATCGTGGCTAGATTCTCAATTTGTTGAAATTGAATGAAAATATCAAAAGTCGACGAGATCAGATGTAATCGTTGCCTCGAATTCCGCTACCACACAAACCCAAATTTATAAAAAAAAAGATACGCGACTTTTCGGTCGTGAAAATTCCATTGATTGTGTGAAATTTGTTCTGACATGTCAAATACATTCCATATATCGACACTCCAGTTAGAAATTATGGATCTTTCAGGCTAAATATATTTCCCCATGGTCTGCAAAAATACAGTTAAAAATTATATTGGATCTTTAGTCGCTTCGTGGTGATGATGATGATACACGATAAGAATGGATAATTCAGTAGGCCACGTCGATAGATTTGCGTACAATAAAGATAAGAAAGAGTCATGAAATGTTGAGGAATGCAAGTTGTTTAATCTAGACAAATCGTTATTACGCAATATTCTTGATGCGAAACCTGATTGGTTGATATCCGGTTCTACATGTATGCTACGCCCTAACTAACGTCGTATTTAGCTAACTGGATTGGTATATAAAATCAGCCCATTTGGGATTAAATTTTTATCATACAAAAACTTGTTTCATTTTTCAGGAAACAAGCCTCAAAATGAATCTTTACAAAATAGTTTCAGTTTTTATCGTCGGTATCATTGCGGCTGGGGTTTCAGTAAGATTCTTGGAGAATTTTGTACTTACAATTTAAATTCACAAGTGGGCTCATATGTTTTTGTTAATTACAGGGAACAACTGGCGGCGGAACTACAATTATTGAAGAGGGCTGTCCGCCAAGACGAAACGTTCGTTGCTAGTTGGTTGGATAGGTTAACGTCTATTTTGTCAAATTTGTAAGTATTTTTACAAATACACAATAACTAATAAGGGTTATGATTATGATTAATCATAAACTAAACAACATTGGTCTGGGTTTACAGGTCACCGTACGGAATAAACGGTACATTCCAATGGAAAGGTGTTTTGGGAACGGTGTGCAAATTGCAAATTAAGTTTATATTCCAGAGTAACTTAAGAGATGATGTTAGAGAAAAATTTATCAAAATTTATTAAAATATATGTTAACGTTTTTTAAAATAAAAAGGGATTTTCATTGGAAGTGGCTTGGCTTTGATAAGGCACAGTAAGTAGTGGAGTATTCAGCGAGCGGTTGTTTTAAACAAGGCTTTTATTTATTTATTCCACTGCAGTTTTTAGATTAGCTGTATTTGAAATATAACAAAAAATTTCTGCATTGGATAGAAAGTTGAAAAAATGCAAAAGAAAAATTGATTTGAAATAGTACACAGAAATGCTTAGTGGATTTGACATATGGTAAACATGCTCACTTCTCATATTGATCAGGGATAATGTGACGATAAAATTGATAGATATATTGGAGAAAGTAGAAGAAGCTGACAGAAATAAATTTAAAAGGGCAGCCGTGAATATCTAGGGCAGTGATAGAGTCCTACAGCAGAAATTCCGGCATTGATTTTCAATCTGTGTTGGCCCAAAATCGTCATCATCTTGTGCGGAAACTCTCTGAGTTAAAAAATACTTTCTTAAAAAATAATTGCCTTCTTAAAAATTCTTGCCGTGTTTTATACCATGAAATATGGAACTGGAAATAATTCATGTACTACGGGATAAATATAATTCGTGTAGCTCAATTGTATTTGGCTTATTAGAGAACGACAAATTTGCATCCGGCAGAGCACAAGACGCGAACCACAATATACCAGGGGTATTGAGGATCAAATTAATTTGTTTAACCACACGGTTTTGTAATTTTCCCACAACTTTAAAAACAACGTCCCATTCGCCCAATCAAAAGCTTCTAACCAACCGTATGTTGCAAAGTTGTGTTCCAAACAGAAACTGGCAGCAGTGAGGAGGCACCCTTCCCTTAAAACACAGAATATCACTAGAGTATTCCCATCCATATTCGGCTTTTGTGGCACTAACTTGTGTTCCAACTTTCTCATGACATTCCTGCCCGAGCGAACCAGGAGTCCGTCCCACCGACCCCCCAGTGACAATCCTTCAAAAGTTCCTGATAAAGATTTTGGGGAACCAGTGGATTGTCTCTAGTGTAAATCCAGTATGGATAATGGTTTCTATTCCAAATGAAATATTTTTTTCGACTATTAATTAAATAATTGTCTGCATTGAAATGCATCAGCGCCAAGAATATTCGAGGCAATAAGGGTATTGCTGAGGAAGAATGGGAGGGGGGCATTTCCTTCTTGACTTTGTGCAAGTTTGCGTAGATTTAATCCATTTCGTTTCTCCAGTGTAACAACTCTCGTGCGGAAAAGAGTCGTAGGTGGGTCTTCCTTTTGATCATGTTCATGATTAATGCTATTTCACAGCATGATCCCATTGTAGAGTACAAGAGCCCTTAAAGGTCATCTTGTCCCTACTAAATAAAACACAGAAGATTGGTCACTTTACGTTTCATGGTGATAGGGGTGTAGGAACCCAGAAACTTTATTCAAAACAAAAAAACAAATTCTCTAGACGACAACCAATTGTTCGCTAACTACAAAATAATTACAAATCCTTCTCATTTCGAGGTCGGACAAAGGTTACAAAACAAAGAGCCTTTCAGGCCCCCAAAACTACAACAAACAACACCGACAGCAGCCTGGCCCGCAGCCAACCACTCTAGCCCCACTCTCTCGCCCATTTTCTGCTACTCTAAACTCAATTATCGTTCCTCTCTGAGGAACTCAACTTTAAATAAATCATTAAAGGAGCCCGCCCTGCTCCACCTAAACCTACAACTAGTTGAACTAGTAGGCAGCAATCCTAAGGCAGGACTGACTACAACTTTCCCTCCTCCTCCGCTGAGCTGCTGCTACTACTCTCTACCTCCTAAACCACTTTCACAGCGGTTTTTTCATACATTTAGGTATGGGAGCACACCTGCAGCCAGACCGGGCGGTCTATATTTTATTTTCCCCCATTAGCGTGGCTATTTAAAAAACTAAACTAACAACTAACTGGGGTCACATTTGTCAGGCGGGGCTACTATTTTAGAGCATGAAGGGCTCAGTTTACCCAACACCCATAATTACTTGTGAATATGTGTACTTTGGCTTGGTTTGTGGGAAAACATTTTGTAATTTTTTAAAATGCGGCGTAGGGATCAGTAAATTGGACAAT
The DNA here is from genome assembly GCA_036850665.1 of Dicranocentrus wangi. NCBI lineage: Eukaryota > Metazoa > Arthropoda > Collembola > Entomobryomorpha > Entomobryidae > Dicranocentrus > Dicranocentrus wangi. The sequence continues at coordinate 4,334 of JAANSN010006089.1, forward strand.
TAAGTACACCCTAAGTGGAGCATTTATTATTATTAACAATTAATTTACAAAAACTGCAATTGTTGAAAAAGCTTTTTCACCAATGGAGTTATCAAATACCATATTCGAGCACAAAATTTCTCTATTTATTCATTCAAATCATCCATTACTCACAAGTGACGTATTTAATTAATTTCTGGGGAACAATAACTATTTAGTAGGGGGCCACGGTATGTAATCTAATATCTATCTAATATCTAATCTATACCACAAGACCATATCTAATATCCCAAGTCCAACTAACAGCGTTCCATACATCAGAAGCTTTGCACGGTTGATACTAACGTAGGGTACCTTGGCTTCTTGCAAATTTTGCTTTAGGAGCGTCTTGTAACTTGCAGATATGCTATCCGTGCCATACAGCCCGTCACTACAAAACTTCCGAATCAGCTCTGTGGCCAACTGGTAATGCCGCTCGCCCAAGCGGTAATGTGGTACTCCAATGTAAGTTATGCCGACATATGCCCTCATTGTGGAATTGTAGTCGCTCATTGCTTGGTCCACCAACTGGCTGAGGTGTAATTCCCGCTGATATTCTGCTACCTGCTTTCTTTGAACCTCGGCAGAAATGTTAGCTCGATTTATTTCAAAGAATTGTTCCTTCAAAACATCAGATTTTTGAAGCAGGAGTTCCCTAGCGTTTTCCAGATGGCGCTTCCCGCCGAGCCCGTTGAAACCCAGTTTCCGGCGCAGTTTGGCAATCAATGCTTCATGGTAATTTGAAAGCTCTGGTTCATCCATGCCCCCTGAATTAGCTATCAGCCGAGATTGCATTTTATCCCTGTAGTCAGCCACACAGATATCCACCTTTTTGGCGTAAAACATTTCAGCAGTTTTCTCCAAAACGGATTTTGGCTCTAAAATGTCCCCCGCAGAATGCATGAGTTGGGCCCAACCCAACACATATTCCTTCAACTCGTCGCCACTCACCTCCTCTCCACATACCCGCTTGCGCGAAGCATGCAAATGTTCTGGCGAAAATATTGTTGTTACAAAATCAGCAACGGAATCTCGAAACTCTTCATCCCAGTTGGGACTTTCTCTGTACTTCGCCTTGCCTGGGAGTTTTTTCCCTGGAGAAGCCATGGCATACACTGCAATCTCCTCAAAGCCTTGGCGAGTGCCATTCCTGGTTTCACGTGCCTCCGACGACATATGTTTGTTGACCCCAAAAATCTTTTGCTTCAAATTCTTGTCTTCTCCCGGCGGACAAGTGGTGTCATCATAGTAGCCAAAATCATATTCTTCCTCATCAACCCAGTCGCGTAGAAGCAGAATTAATTTCTGGAATTTTAGCTGAGCCGCCACGTGAGTACTAAATTAGTTTGTGGAAGCTCTTAGAACTTTCAAGTTCAGAATTTTGATTTAATAAAAATTTATGTGAATTTATGTGCACACCTCGTCTCAGATTCACTGCCAGCAGATGCAAATTTCGTGACCTCCATGAATGAATGTAGATTCTGCAGTGAGTCATCTCCACTGTGCTTGTCATTGAATATAAAAACGGATGAAAGCAATAGTGAAAGCCCAAAGATGATTGAATTTTCAGAAGTTGTCGTCTTGTCATCAAAGAGTTCCTGGGTGTCCAAAATGATCACGGCAGTCTCCACCCCATTGTGGTAGGAGGGAAGTGCCTTGTGCCATACTTGGATTCCAGGGGTAACTCGCTCCACGGAGTCTCGCCAGGGGAATGTCCTTCCCAGTTGTCCATTCAGCCATTCCCCTTCCCCGAGAGTGTCCTTGAAAATGAGGTACTTGACAAACTGATTCGCCAAAAAGGACTTTCCTGCCCGCTGCTTCCCGTTTATGGAAACGATGGTTACGGGACGAACTCCCACCTCCGTAAGGATTTGTAAAAGATGAGTCATTACAATGAGTACCCTTTCTCCTGGTTGCTTGTGCGGCATGATTTCCATTATCGTTATCCCTCCTGGAACGGTCTGTAAATAGATTCAAAGGCAATTTCATGTAGCACGAGCATTTGTTTACAAGATAAAAATATCTGAGCCGGGTCAATACTTTCTCTCTCAACTCTGCATTTTCGTATTGCTCAGTTTCCGAAGAATCTTGAGATGAATCTTAAATATCCGCAACTTCTATAGCAGGAGTTTGGTTACTCAAGCCCGATGCTGTTCCATTGTATGATACTCGGGAATTTTCGGCAAACCTCTCCAACAGTACAACTGAATTTAAATTCAAATAAATCGATACCGATTAAACAATATAAAAATATGATTTATGAAACCTGCAGGATTTTATCGTACCTTTCGCCTCGGCGTGACGAGTTGCATCAAGTGCATCGGCTAGTCTTCTGATGGTGGCGTGCTCACCCTTTTCCTCCACCCATAGTCGTATTATCGAGTGGATGAGAGTGAAAGTGTTTGGGGACTGGTTGTATTTCAGGTCAAGGCAATGCAAGTTGCTAATTCCGAGGTGTAAATTGTGATAAAAGAGTTGCCACTCGTAGATCAAGGAGGAGTCGTTGACAAGGAGGGCCGCCACATCTCCAGCACGAACAACTGGAAAACATAAAAACCCATGTGACTAAATTCACAAAAACAAATTCATTACAAATTTTGTTTCAAATGATGAGTTACCTGAGGACATAATGAATGAATTCCTGCAGTCTCAGCACAAAAAATTTACTTGATTTGCTTTAATCTCCACTTCAAGTCCAACGACGACTATATACAAAGTCAATTCTGTTGAACGTTATTTATATCACGCGAAATGACCGGGGGCCGATTGGGAAGTTGTTTTGACTGATATCTTTCTGAGTGGGTGACAGAGTAGTCATATAAAAGCAGTTTTACGATGATTTCATTGACAAAACAAACAGTTTGTTCAAGATTTTTTTTCCAAAGCCTTAATGACTCACACCACTCCCACCAAACCTTCATCTTGTCAAATAAATGGGTCATTTGTTTTGTGATATGATAAAAAACAACACGCTTAACATGCGATTTCCTGTGATCCAGATAATGATTTATGACGACTGAAATTGACCCAAAAATATGTTTTGGACGAAACAAATGATGATCCCAGATATAATCACGACGACAACATGTTGATTTATTATTGCCATCCCTTTATATTTGATGCAACAGGACGAGATACTCATATGGGATGTGATGTGATGTGTTACGAGTCATGTTGTAAATGAGAGTAGATAAACTTGCAAAATACTTTAATATAAAACATTGCTGACTCAAAAACAACCAGCATATTATCTTGTATTATGTGCAAAGTCAATTTGGTTGTATGTTATTTATAATATCACGCGAAATGTCCGGGATAGGATTGACAACCCGCTGATCGATGACTTCCTGAGTGGGTAAAAACTAGTCATGTAAAAGTGGTTTGTTCCAGATTTTTTTTTTTACAAAACAGGCGGTGTGGTCATCGATGATTCACACCAACCAAACCATCATCTTGTCAAATAAATAGGTCAATTGTGATATTTTAACATGGGATTTCCTGTGATAACAATCCAGATAAAGATGATATCTGACTAATGAAAACCCAAAATCCCAAAAATACGTATAGTATTCCGAACATAAATGATCACGACGAAAACATGTTTATTGTCGCGGGCGATCCCTTTTTATTTTTGCTGCAACAGGACGAGATGTGTTATTATAGGTATATGAGTCATGTTGTAAATGCCAAGAGATAAACTAATACGATAGGAAATGGAAATAGTACGTACAATACAATGCACCCTGAAATCAAATACAATCAGCATGCCATTATGATGACTTGCACGCACGGTGAAGCACAAACAAGTACTTCCGCAGCAAACCAAACATGTGACAGCTGACATATGATAACAATGCATGCAACGAGACCGGCTTTTGGTTTCCTTAATAGTTAAATCTCGTGTCTCTAATTAATACTACTAGGATCAACATTTCCGTGAATTAGGAGGAAATATATTGTATGACTCAATTATCATTTTGGGATTCTATTATATTCCATTACGTATTAAAGGCAAGGTACTGAGCTACGGCCTTATGACGCTTGACCAAATTTTATATCCCAAAATACCAAAATCCGAAATTTTACATTCCAAAAGACGGGATCCCAAATAAGCTTTTTTGACCAAAATACCAAAATCCCTTACATTCTTCATATTTAACAATAATTAGAATACCACGATCACATTTTGCATAAACTCACTCTTAAGACAAAAGTCATTTGAAAACCCCAAATTAAAGTTGACTGAAAGTACTGAAACTCACAGTCTGCTTTTACTTGTCATACCGTGAAGTCAAAATGGCTAGTAGCGTGACTATTATGAGTACTGACAGTTATAGGGGGAAAAGTTATTCGTGTGTGATGGCTTCATTCATCAAAACACGCTGTTCTCAACTTATTTTGTGTGTACAAGAACGTATATAATGTGTTTCAGGAATTACGTAGCAGAGACAGGCCCGGTCATCCAATTAGGCAAATAATTATTTCAATTATGCTTATTTACGAGATACTTGGAACGACGTGCTCTTTCCTATTCATGTTTGGAATTGGTATGATCAAATAAATCAAAAGTTAGTCGGTAGTCATCCTTCGATTTGGACGCGCACTGAAAAAAATTAAGGATGAACAAAGCCATTGGGAGACTATCTTAAGGCTATAAGTGAATGCATATACAACTATGTGAACAATGTTAATTTATGAATGAATTAAATGATGTACATGTTATATATTAGTTATTTCAAAATATCAAACAGCACAAAAAAATTAAGCTTTAAAAATGTTTTTTTTAAATATAATTTTAGATATCATTACGAATGTTGTGTATTTTGAATACTTTTCACAAAATAAACATTTTTTGGGATTTTGGTTGGTATTGTTGAACATATCTAGGTGATGATTACATTATACTATTTTACATGCGCAAGCTGGAAGCTGGGTTGAGAAGGAGATCAAGGCTGCTCTGACACATTTGTCCCCGCCATTCCTAACCCCTCCGATTATTAGTAGAGTGCGCATGAGTCAGTTTGACATTTATCGAGTGAACATTCTAGAATTATTATGAGTGCTGACAATTTCCTGTCGTCCAGATATCTATCTTCCCTAATGGGGAAAGTACACGATAAATTTGTTTCAAAGACCAACCGACACTCGAATTACCAACTGCCTCTAGGAATGGGCCCATACACTTTGTATGTGAATGGAGGAAAATCCGTTCTTTGCATGCTCATTTTAGTACCGGTTTTTTATTTTTGGCATTTGAGATTTTTTGAAGATAGTTGTAGCCCGAGTTCCACTTTTGTAGAAAGTTTCATTTCATGGAGCTTATTGATATTGTTGGATTTTTCTAAAGCACACAAAAAAATCCATCCATCACTTTGACGGGCTTTTGATTTGGGGCCTTCAACTCCTATTGTTGCATGACATTTTTCGGGACTGAATAAGATCAGGAGAAACCAAATGATATAAAATCCTTTTGTTTAAACAGGTTTCAGTCTTCCGCTGCTGTTGAAAGAGGCAAGTGGAAAATGACAATAATCCCAACGACTCACTCGACTCGTTTTTATGCAGCGTGGAAACTAATATAGACATTGGAATCGTAAAGTAGGGTCATAAATTCTCACTTGATATATCATTTGGACAATGTCCATTGTCCGCAGTCACTTGTGTAAGGGGTAGCCGTATTTCGGATTCCTCTTTCAGTCGTTCGTTCATAAATTAAAATAGCTTGTGTAAAACGTTTGGGAATGAGTTGATATTAATGTACTGAAATCATTACAGCTAGTAAAAGAGCTGAATAAACGTGATGCATTATGTGTTCATCACTGATTCACAAGATGATTCTGAATTGTTTGCGTCTGGATTCGATAAAGATGCGCGTGGATTTGGATTAATCCCCATGTTCAAAGCCTGCATTTACTTACTATTTCCTTTGGTCAGACCAGTGGCCAAATATACCAAGTGTTTTTAATAGAGGAATTTGGTTGGATTTTTTTTATATTCCTAGAATTGATAAAAAGACAAGATTCCCGTGAAGTAGAATTTAAAAAATAATTAATGAGTCAATTGTTTGGCTGCTATTGTCCCCAGTTACGTATAAAAGGGGCGACAGTTTCACCTTCCGACTCAGTCAGTTCGCTCTCTGCAATATTGTGACATGCGTTGTTTTTGTTCCCAGTTGGTTGTCTTATATTCCTCCAAGCAAATTAATAAGCCGATGCATTTTTTTTATAAAACCTTGTGGCTCTAGCTGATTTTATTAGCCCTATAATATTGCTCAACTACCTAATACGCTAAAAAGAAACCACAATGAGCCAAGTGTTGAATGAATAAAAGAATCATAAAAAAAACTTTGCACAGTTGATTTAGCCCCATTTAGCTTGGTGGTGTGAGGGTCGTAGCACCTGTGTGGTGGCAGTCAAAGAAGTAGCATTCAGCGTATAATGTAGCATATTATTCCTGCTTGTTGGGCATTGTTTAAACTTGTATACCTCGAACTAAGAGAAAAGAAAAAAAACAACAATTTCCATGAATTGGAATGAGGAAAATAAAATTTGATGGCATTATCAATTGTCATGTGATGGTTTAATTGTCTTGCGTTATAAAAGCCAAAGCCAATGATGCAGTCTCAGATTTCGGCTCATCAGGTCTCACCACGAAAATCACTTTGTTCCTATCATATTAATTGAATTATATAGAATGAAAATTGTATTCACAAAATGTTTGGTTCTATCTGAATTTGCATGCACAACCCGCACTTGGATAAAAAGTCACTTGTTTATGCAAAAAATACTTAATAGTGAATCAACTTCAATGAATTTACAATGAT
>JAANSN010006090.1:0-11173 GCA_036850665.1 Dicranocentrus wangi
CAGACATGTCTGTTCCATAACAGACATCTGTAGCTTCCTATAATCACCTTTCTTCAAAATGTGATAATAATAATAGTAATTAGTTTGTGTGCCATATGCCATATATGCGTTTCGTGTTACGCTGCCATTTGATATAGAATGTGTTTACTTGCCTACAAAATGAACTCTAAACTTGTGCCAGCTGCAACGCCGCAACTTGTGCTTATTACATCGAGAGCGAGGCGTGTTAGATGATAGAGAGGAATTTTCCTTTTCCACCCAAAATAAAACGTGACTTCTTGACTGATTGATTGATTCCTTCAACGGGTAATTGAACGTGTTTTCCTCAAAACACACCTTAACTGATAATACTGTAAGCCCTTCAATAAGCTATAATCCTCATGTTTTTTTATTGTAATATGACTAGACGCATATTCTCATATGGGGCTACTAGGGCTTCTTGGAGGGCTAAATAATTATTCCCAAAGATTTTGAAAATAGCTACGCTCACTAGGCTCACAACATGCAGCAGGTAACCCAACCCAATGCTTGTGAAAAATCTGATAGAATAATCGCTTAATAATAAATTCATCGCCATGTTTTCCCTATCAACCCGCTGTGCCCGCTGTTAGTACGTTGTTGTTGGTCCTCGGAATAAACCCCAGACTTAAAACAGAAGCTTGTCTCGCTGGACAGTTGCGATAAAGAAATAAGTTGATAATATGTAGTTGTTGTTATAAAACCCTAGTAGAGGAGCGGGGTTTTATTTTCTAAACTAGCGTTCTCGCGCCGCCACCGGGTTTCAAAAGCCATTTAAATACCATTTTTTTCGAGCTTTAATGAATTTTTTTTGTAATTTTGAAACGTTTTTGAACCTTTCCAAAGTGTGTGGAAATGATCCATATTTTTTCGAATCAGGATATTTTTTCGGAGCAGGAAGATTTTCATATCTTGAACAGCTTATTCCACATGTTTGAGGTATAAGCAGCAGTAAATATTGGTAAGTGTGGTATACATTGTTTTTACAACAAAAGGAGTGCTCGCGTTAGAAAATTATTAATATTTTAGTGGCTTTTCATGTAACATTTTAAATTGCGGAAAATTAACGAGCTCTTTGAAATTGATTTAAATCATATGTATTCTTGCCTGGCTCGTTAATGGCTAATGATCATGATTGATACGGCATGCTTTTGTGTTAAGTTTTATTATTTATTTTTTTCAAGCTCCTTGAATGACTTATATAAACGTATAACATGACCTAGGAAAACAGAAAATATAGGTCGGGATTAACAAAGGCATAATGTTTTGTGAAAACATTAAATCTGATCTGATTTTGCAATGATTATGAAACTTGTACTACGATAAGATTCACTAGAGCTGGAAATTACAGAAAGCTCTGTCTGAGCTCCGGTTCTAATGAGAAAAGCATGTAAGCAACCACTGTTTTCCATGTAAATCCTTTTGAGGTTTCATTAGTAACAAAACCATGATCATAGGAAAACATGAACTGAAGTGTATTGAGGAAAATATTGGAGAAGATACAGACAATTCCTTGACATTCCAGCTTGCTAACAGGAACTTTGGCTCAAATTTTTTTATTACAATCCCTATCTCACCTTAATAGCTTTTCTCGGACGATGTTTCCCTTTTCAATTATCGCAGATAACATCAACATACCTAATTCTTAAATAATATATATGCCAATTTAGGTGACACGTCGTAAGTCTTGCTGCAGCCGTCTGAATCTTTTATCATTTTCTTTGTTATTGAACGAAATGAAAAATGTATACTGAAAAATAATAATAATTTTAGACAATCTCCACGATTGGCAATATAATCCAGCTCCAGTTGAAATTCACGTCGGCGGCGTCTGACTTCGGCCTCTGCTGGAAAGAAAAACTTCCGTCCGCAATTAAGTATTTTTCCCCAAAAAATATGTTGCAAGTCACAGGGACTCTTGTTCCTGTTGTCAACTTCTTTGAGAGTTGCACCACCACCGGATGGACCAAGATACTCCGTCGCCCCATTCCATACAAATGGAATCCGGTCGAAAAGAGGTTTGAGGTGGAGCCCTCATTTCATCAAAAATGGTGGCTTCTCTCCATTTCGGTTCCCTCTGTAGTCGGAGTGCTCCTCGCCATCCATGCCCTGCTCAAGAAGGAGCCCTTTCAAATCCCAGAGTTTCAGGCCTTCCTTCGCTTCTTTGGCGGCTACTGTCTCTTCGGAACAAACTCGGTCCTGTTTCTCAAGAGCAATTCCGGCGAATTTGTGTGGATGCTCAACTCCATTCTCAAGTTTGAAGAGCAGCATCATCAGGTCCATCACCGCAGCAAACATGAGCGTGGTTAGTTAGTATTATTTTGAATGTGATATTATAGAGAGAAAAAATTAGGGAGAAATAAATGAGTTTAAATATCTTTTTGCAGTTGTGCGGGTGTTGAGACGGAAGGGGCGGAATTCTGCCCGAGTGCTAATTGTGTTCCGTAGAGTTGTCCTGGCTAGTCTTATCCCCACTTCCATCTCGGCTATAAAGCATCCCACTTGGGCCGCCAATCCCTTTTGCGTTTTCACCAATTTCCACCAGGGAAACTACTACGAGTACTTGAACAACTTGTTTCAGAGCTCCAAACTTGCCAAGGGACTTTCCTGTTTCGTCATTTCCCAAGTGTGGCGCACCCCCATGGTGTACTGGCAAACTACAATTCTGATTCACATCATTCTGGTCAACTTTTGGTTTCGGAGTATGCTCCTCCTTCTCGAGGCGTAAGTGAATGCTACAAGGCAGAAAATAAGTTTAAGCAATCCACGGGGGATTATTACAGCTAAAATTATATATGTATTGCAGAAAAGCTGAAGACGATGATGAGTTTGAGACAATGTCGGGTTCGGGGTTGTTCCGGAGGAGATCCCAAGTCAAGATGCAATCATCCCTGTCCTCTGCCCATCGGCAAGTTCAGCTGCTCATCAACCGCTACAACGCGTCGCACAAGGGAAACATCATTCCCGGATTCCTGGCATTCTTCATGAGCATGAATATTTCAAGCAGCTACATACTGATTCGAAATGGACACAACTCTCGTGCTTCCATTGTGTTAAGCCTGGCGGCTGTTGTCGTGGTTACAGGTATCGGGTTGGCCTCCTCGGTGATGCACCCCTCGGCCGTGCACAATCTGGGGAGGCGGAGGGATCTTTGGAGCAACGGGCACATGGCCAAGCACAATAATATCAACAACATTGGCTGGAACAGACGGTTCTGGAGATCCTTTCCTAAAATGAAAATTGAGTACCTTTTCGATTCATATTTTGATGGGACGAGCCCCATAGCCATTCTCGCCTTTTGTTTCAATTGTGTCTTAAATTTGTGTTTACTTAGATTGTAATCAACAACTTGTTAGTAGTTTCACAGCATCAATCAAGGTATCCAGAACATAGTGGTGTGACGCTCACAACAGATGTGTCATTTTTTACCATTTCGCATCTCTGTTTTCGATCCGATTATTATTATGAGCGTTGTGTTTTGTTAAATATTACCTATTTTAAAATGATTTGAAAGGTGTGGTTCGCATGTATGCTTGTGTTGTTAGATGAGATTTGTTGTAGTTACGTTTGGCTACCCGCCTGATTAACATAGGAACTCCATAAGGCTACGGCTCTGAAGTAATACGTTATGCTACGGCTCAATCAATAATAGCATTAGATTTGGATAAGGCTAGGGTTCGCGCTCCGGGAATAAGGTTAGCTTATGTTTGGAGTTGGTGATCACTATATATATTTATATATCCTACTTCTATCTATGAATTTGAGTCGTGTGTACGTCAATATTATGTTAATTTACAAATATTTGATAATATCGATTCTATGGGTTTATTAATGCGATATATATTTAGCGTGTATGAATATGACTTTATGCCACTTGTACTTGTCGCATCTTTTCAACACTTCCATTCGGTACTTCTTCTAATAATAAAGTGCTACTACTCCCCACTAGCTCGCTAGTCCACTAGAACTGCTAAATATTATTATTGCGTCTTAGAACAACGCGTATTATTATTACCGCATCAGCACTTTACACGTTCTGACCCGCAACGCCATATAAATTACATGGGTATGCGTACCTTTCCGTAACTTCACAAAACAGCGGGTAGTGAGATGAGATATTGTTATGAGGTTTAAACTAAAATGTGTTGAGAAGGTGGTGACGAAAAATGTTATTTTTGGTTTGAGTTGGAGACTGGAGTCCAAGTGCAAGTATGCAGGTGTTTCCACTTAAGACTAATTAAGATATGCTTACAGTTTTTCCTCCTATTTCTGTGTATATACTTTTCCTCTCGCGTACTTCATTCCAGATCGAGCTTTGAGACTTGCGAGATCTTCTCCAGAGTTATGAGACTCGACTCTGGTTTGGAACTATGTGTTCTTTCTAAAATTCTGTCTTTGTGACTCGACAGAATTTTCTGTTACCTTACTGGTATTTAGTAGCAGTAGTAAATAGTAGTAAGTTATATTCGGTTGTTATTTGAATATAGAAATTCGGGAATAATTTGAAGTAGAAGTTTTAGAATAAAGTCTAAATTACAAATCAAACGGAGTTTTCCCATGATGCCCACAACCCACTCATTCCCTTCTATCAATATTAGTTCAGGTAGTAGCATTCAAATGGGACACGCATAGTGTCTCTCTCCTACACTAAAAGAGTTTGCATACCATATACGTGACATCATCATATGACAGTATATCATAGTTTAGCTTGACATTTTTATTATTTCATTTGCGTCATCCGGTCATTACATAAAAGCCGCTTTGAGTCATAAAACGAAAAACATGTAAGCAATAATAACTCTTTGTAACTTTTAACATACTTTCCAGATTTTATTAAACAATCATAAATAAGTTTGCAAGTTTACCAGAAATTGTAATTTCTGAAAGTATTTACCAAATAAGAATAATTTTACGCATTTATGCTTATTTATGCAATTTACGGAATATTTTTGGCAGATTCATTCTTGTAAAAAAATCTATTCGCATTGGTTGAGCGGATGTGTAAAACTACTTAATTGAATTGAATGATGACACTTAAAATGATCAATAATACTGGCAAAATATGGTGAATAAAGACTGAATGGTGAATAACGGTACTACACGGTACTTATGTTTTGCCGTCCTTTACATTTTACATTCCATTTTTGAAGAAAATATAATATCTTGCTATTTAGTCAATCCAACACACCATTTAATCAATCAAATATCAGCATGTTAACTAGTACAATTTCCTAGTACATGACCTTTTGATCTCTCTGTGCATGGCACATCACATTTTTACTAGTTTTATTTTAGTGGCTCGTATTATTATTTTCGTTTTGACAATAAATCCCAAATAATTTCCTAGCCGGGAGATATGCTGGACAATAAAACCCCCCCAACCTTGGGCGATTTTAAGATTTCTTCATTCTCACACAGTCATACGGACACATTGTCGCAGTCCTCCTGTGGGACACTCCGACAATCCTCCCAGAGACACGCTACCCTGCCCGTCGTGCAATCCTTAATATCGTCGGCATCGAACTGCTGCGGACTCCAGTAGCGGCTGATGTATTCCATGGTAGTAGAATTGGTGAACAATATATATAATCTCTCTTTTGCATTAATTTTTAGCAACGAATGACACATACTTGACGCTAAAGGTCAACCTCTCCATAAAATGAACTCTAAACTCCATCATCCATGCACTCGATCAATACAAAAGTTGACAGTTATTTTTTATACCAACGTATAATAAGTAATATGTACCTCAAGCAGGAGAGTAGTGTCGCGATGATAATATTATGTCTATACGTGACAGAAGAAGTAAGTAAAAGTACGTTTTTTTAGGATTCCAACAGGGATCCAAATGATTTCTTTTAACATATGCAAAACAAAAGGAATATGATGACCTGTAATGAATTGGACTCGAATTGCTCAACAGATTTTTATTTATTGTTATGCACAAAATTGATGATTTCTTACACAAATTACAAGTAAGGATAACCATGTTTGTTTTTTAGCTCAAGCAACCTGGTCTCATTTTCTATTTTTTTAGTGAATTGTTTTATTTTATGACTGTCACAATAATCCCAAATGTCATTACCGCTTGTAAAGGGATCTGTGCAATAGTAACCGTTCAACTTGGGTGTATAAAAGTCCACATCTTTGCAAATCCAGTGGATGCCTTCGTCACAGTCAAATCGGGGAAGATAGCACCCAGTTGAATTGCATTTCGTTCCTCCCACGGAAAGCACCTTGACGTTGCGCAGCACCTCGCCGAAGAAGGACTCAGGAAGTTGGTAAAACTCGTTCCAATCCAGAAAGAGTTTCACTTTGGGACCGATCCCTTCAAAAGTAGCGAGGCTCAACTTGTCCGGTGTGAGGCCACAATTGATAAAGTACGCATCCTCAAGGGCGGGCAGGTTGACAAAGAATCGAGCGCCAAAGTAATGCAGCTCATTAAAGTTGAGTTCGACGTTGCTCAATTTGATCATTGGCTCGGGAAATGCGTCGTCTGGAATGTAGTGGACTTGGTTGTTGCCCAACTTGAGCGTTTGTAAATTCCGAAATTTGCCGATGGCCGTCCAAAGATGGTGGTTTTCTTCGGTGCTTGCAAAATGGGTATCGTAAAACATCAGTACCGTGGTGACTTCATATGTTGAGTTGAAGGCATCGGGATGAACCCAAGTGAGAGCGGGCCAGCCCACGAAGATGATTCGTCTGAATTTGAGGTTGCCAAAATAGTTGGCTGGGAGAGTGCTCAGGGACAGGCCTCTGATGTCGACGGTATCAAATACAAAGTTGTCATCAATGAGGGCGCTGGCCCGTTCGAATACGGGTGTGAGGTCCCCTCCTGAGTCTGGACCACATTCGATAAAAAGGTAGTCCTCGTCACAAATACATGGGGAGAGAGCTTCTTGGACGGGTTCTGTACAAACTTTGGCGGCAGATGTGGTGGAACTCACAGCCAGAGCTGCGGTGGTAAGGGCAATGGCTAAAAACGTACGAAACATTTTTTAAAAAAAATTTTTTAGGATTTTTGCTATGCTTTGAGTTTCGGGTTGAGAGCCAGCAAGGCTATGATACAGATACAGTGGTGGAGGGGCTCATTTTATAGCACGTGTGAGGAAGAAAATCTCCGTGAATATAATTATTTTGTGAAAACCATCCCATAATATCTCTCAGGATACGTCCATCACAAAATGATCAGGTTAAGCATGTGTTATCGGAGGTTTCACAAAAATATGCTTGACATATTGTTTTGGATTTTCCATCAAGTTATATAAAGTTAACAACATGATAAGTTAATATCAGCCTGAGGTCGGTGGTTGCGATATCACTGGGTTATTTTTTTTCTTGTAAAGCCCATCGATTTGTCATATTATTGGTCATCTTTTATGAACAACGCATTTCCCGTCCCATCGATCAATTAAAGCTGTTGTATTAGGGTGATCCTTGATTGATCTTGCCCAAACCAGGGAAATATTGGAAAGTTTGTTAATCAATAAACCCCCTCTACATGCTTTTTTAACCAAGAATGACATTTATTAATTGACAACAAAAGTGATAATTGAGTGTATGTAAGTCATGTGTGGCGAGAGTCATTATCGTGATGATGAGTCGATAACTCTTCAGTTTTGATTGACAGGCATTTGTGAAGGAAAACCAACAGCTTGAATAAGAGATTGAGATAAAAAAAGGATATTTTTTTTATCGCCCAAACATTTCCTTTATGCTTTAAGTTGATGACTTCCATCCTGTGACGTACGTCCGTTTCCTGTCGCGTACCTAACCTCCCTGAACTCCATCCATGTATACAATTTGTACTAATAAAAAATGATTGGATACAGTTAAAAATTTATTTTCTGCTACCTAAATAAAGCTACAAAATACTGATAATCTGGTCCCGACAAAAGATTGATTATGATGTAAAATTTAATCGCGCTCGATCGAAACTACCAACTACCGTCCACCAACTTGATATCAATTGTAAAAAAAAAAATTATGCGTGAAATTATGCCAAATTGAAAAGTTGTGCCCATATAAGTTATTTCAACATTTCAACATGCATTTGATAATGGTAAATGGGGTCGGGTATGGGTAAATAGGAATGGCAACGAGGATAGCTCAAGAAATACCAGTACATCAACATGTCCCAACATTTAATTCTTATATTTTAAATAATGACACTCGAAAACATTAAAAAAAAGAGAATTAGTTAGTTATTATGTTTTATACCCAAATGTGATCCCCAAGACCTGTGTAATAGTAACCGTCCAGCGTGGGCTCATAAAAAGGGCGACATCTTCGCAAATCCAGTTGATCCCGGCGTCGCAGTCCAGCCGGAAAATTGTGCATCCGATGAAAGTGCACTCCCGTCGTCGTCGTCCCCCCCCCACGTACAACAGTTTAGCCGAGCCGAGCAACTGGCACCAACAACAGTTTAGCAGAGCCGAGCAACTGGCACCATGGCTAATATCGTTGCTAATATCGTCGTTGAATATGATTTTATGCTTACTTCTATTTGTCACTTCTACTAAATGAACTCTGAACACTATTATCCATGCACTCCATCATCCATACAAACGTTGACAATTATATTTATACCGATGCAAGTACGTTTATTAAGTATGTACCTTAAGAAGTCGAAGAGTGTCGAGTGTCGCGATGATAGTACACAAGTGCAATCCGTGCGTTTAGGTAAATCCCAAATGATTTTTTATACATATGCCAAAAAAGAATAATAAATATGATGTCCCGTAATGAATTGGAATCGGATGGCTCAACAGCTTTATTAAATTTTGCACAAAATTGTTGATTTATAAAACAAAATACAAATAAGGATAGGTAACCATGTTTTGTTTTTAGCTCAAGCAGCTTCCACTCATTCGGTATTTCTTTTTAGTAAATTATTGCATTTTTATTTAGACTGTCACAATACACCCAAATGTGATCACCCCGTGTCCTATCCGTGCAATAGTAGCCGTCCAGTCTTGGCTCATAAAAGTCTACATCCTCGCAAATCCAGTGGATCCCCTCGTCGCAGTCCAGTCGGGAAATGGTGCACCCAAGCCAGTCGCAATACATTCCCCCGACGAGCAACTCTTTAGCCGTGCTTAGCACCGACTTGAACATGGACTCGGGCAGTTGGCGGAAGTCGTTCCAGGTGATCCTCACCGTCATGTTTGGGGTGACCCCTTCAAAGGTTGCGGCGGAGAAGTCGTCCAGGGTGAGTCCACAACCGACACACCTTATCTCCTGCAGGGCGGGCAAGTTGGCAACGAATCGGGCTCCCCAGTAGTCCACCTGATTGTAGTCCAGGTCAATCTTCCACAAATTGAGCATTGGCTCGGGAAACGGGTCATCGGGAATGTATTGGATCTGGTTGGAATACAAGTTGAGCTCCTCCAAATTCCGAAACTTGCCGATGGCCGTCCAAAGATCGTGGTTTTCCTCCGTGCTCGTGAAATAGGCATCGTAAAAGGTCAGTATCCTGGTCGCCTCGGTTGTTGAGTTGAAGGCATCGGGATGGACCCAGTTGAGAGCGGGCCCGCCCTCAAAGTGGATTTTCCGGAACTTGAGGTTGCCGAAAAAGTTGGCTGGGAGGGTGCTCATGGGCTGACCACGGATGTACACCTCCTCAAATATGAGGTTTTCATCGAGGAGGGCGCTGGCCCGTTGGAATACGGGACTGACGTCCCCTACGTTTGAATTACAAAAGACTTGAAGGGCGTTCTCCTTACACTCACATGGCATGAAGGCTTGTTGGACGGGGGCGGTACAAATTTGGGCGGATGTGGAGCTCACAGCCAGAGCTGCGGTGGTGACAAGGGCTAAAAATGTACGAAACATTTTTTGGAATATTATTTTTAAAGGATTATTATTGATTTGCTTTGAGTTTCGATTGGGTCGAGCGAGAGCCAGCAAGGCTATGATACAGAAACAGGGGGAGAGGGGCCCATTTTATAGCAGGAGTGAATATAATTTTTGTGTGTGAAAACATAGTTCCATATTATATCCATATATATCTCTGAGGATTAGTTGGAAGTGACAGATTGAGAGGTTGCGTGAAGATCCACAGATCACATTGTCATGTTGTTACAGAGCATACAAAAATCCGGTTATCACAAAATGACATGTGTTATCGGAGGGCTCAGACAAAAAATGCTTGACATCCTGTGTCGGATTTCCCATCAAGCTGGAAAGTTCAAGGATAATTTAATAACAAGCGTGCAGGTGGTTGCGATATGACTGGGTTATTTTTACCTTGCAAAGTCCATCGTCCATCTGTAACTTGTCATCTTTTTTTTGCATAACACCTTTGCTTCCCATCGATCAAGCAGCTACAGTATGCGTGATCCTGCCCAACTCAGGGAAATGTTGGAAAGTTTGGTTAAATCAATAAACCCCCACCTGCATATTATATATTTTTAAACAAAGAATGGCATTTTTAATTAATTGATACCAAAAAAAGTGACAATTGATTGTGAGTAGTAAGTCACAAAGGATAATTTAATAACAAGCGTGCAGGTGGTTGCGATATGACTGGGTTATTTTTACCTTGCAAAGTCCATCGTCCATCTGTAACTTGTCATCTTTTTTTGCACAACGCCTTTGCTTCCCATCGATCAAATAGCTACAGTATGCGTTAACCTGCCCAACTCAGGGAAATGTTGGAAAGTTTGGTTAAATCAGTAAACCCCCACCTGCATATTATATATTTTTAAACAAAGAATGGCATTTTTAATTAATTGATACCAAAAAAAGTGACAATTGATTGTGAGTAGTAAGTCACGACGACGTTTGGCGACATTCATTATCATCATGGTGAGTTGATAACTGTTCAATTTTGACAGGTCTTTGCGAGGGGAAACCAAAAGCTTGAAGAAACCCAAGATAAAATAATGTATTTTTGTCACTCAAACTTTTCCTTTATATGCACCAATTTGACAACCGCCAACGTGTCACG
This sequence comes from Dicranocentrus wangi, assembly GCA_036850665.1. Lineage (NCBI taxonomy): Eukaryota > Metazoa > Arthropoda > Collembola > Entomobryomorpha > Entomobryidae > Dicranocentrus > Dicranocentrus wangi. Next base: position 10,970 of record JAANSN010006090.1, read on the forward strand.
TGTCCAACAAATATAACCTCTCTGAACTCCATCCACCATGTGTAAAACTGGGTGCCCTAAAAATTATCGGCTACACAGTATATAAAATTAAGGCGTTGATACTTAAAGCTGCAAAATACGGCCAATCTGGTCCAGACAACAAAAGATTGATTATTATTATTATGTTAAATTTAGGATAAACCCTTTTCCTTACCACAAAATAAC
>JAANSN010006091.1:0-11172 GCA_036850665.1 Dicranocentrus wangi
AATATTTTGGTGAACACACATTTGACATTGAGTCACGCAACTATATTTCAAATTTACATCTAAACTTTGCAAAATTATGGCGCAAATTCTATCATAATCTGACTCAACCTGATTTCCGCCTTAGTTCGTGTACACGCGTGTACACGGCGGTTACGGCATCGTGTACAAACACTAAACGCACCAAGGCGTGTCGTGTACAAACACTAAACGCACCGAGTCGTGTCGTGTACAGTACTAAACGCTTCCCGTTTTTTCACTAAACGCCCGTGTAACCGCACGGTTACACGCGTGTACACGCGTGTACGTGTACACGCTCCGAGCCCGATATGTATACAAGTCGACGCATGACTTGAACATTAGCCATAAACTGAATGATCCAAAATCTGAATTCAGTATGGACGGAATGGAAAAATGTTTATTGCAGCCACATGCTTTGTGGTCCCTATTCAAAACTCAATTTTTGAAATTCAAAATTTAATTACCTACGAGCCCAACCGACCCCATGACACGCTTCCCTTTTCCTTTGGATAGTAAGAGCGAGAGCGAGACCTCCGCTTTTCCCGAGCTGGCGAATAACTTCAACCACGATGGCGGGGGTAATTGTACTCCTCCTTGGGCTGAATGTAGGACGACTCTGCCTGGCTGGCTGGATACACGACACAGTTTTAAACCAAAAGTAGATCAGCATTTAAAAGTGCGCCGAGTTACAAATGAGTCGCAGATAAAATGACGAAGATCCCAATAGATCTCTTTTGCACATTACCTCACGTGAGCGAAATTTTGTGTTGTCTATCTTCCCGCATATGGCATACTTCGTGTCATCGTATCGGAGAAACTCGACCACGCCGATTTCGTTCTTTTAAACGTCCTCTGCGTCCCGCATGTGGTCTTTAAGCTTCTCCCAGCTTCTGGAAGGCGGAAGTCCTGTCCATATTAATCATTCATTCATAAGATACTAATGTAAAACGGCAGAGCTGACTGAATAGGTGAAAGCTGCCAGGCCCAACTCATAATGAGGGCCAAATTAAACGTCCGTCCGTCCATCTGTAACGCTTATTTTTTTAAAACACTTTAATTATCATGTTATCGGACATTTGGGTTGGGTTTTGGGTTGGTCTAGTAAGTCCATATGGTAGGGGTGCGTTGTGTTAGGATTGTTATGAAACTCATAGGGATGATTGGGTGCCCTATAGGGATAGGTAGTGACCGTGTGGAATGGTTCTAGGGTCAGTCCTTGGCCCAGTATGGGCAGGTTCAATTTCAGAACATTTTCCCCTATGAGTTAGAACACTTTTGACGCGTAAAATTGTCAAAATTGGGAGACTTTGTGTTCTACTGACCCCAAATTTTTAGAACACTTTGGTCATATATTTATTATGTAATATTGATTTATTTTGGGTGTTCTACTAAGTTGAAAAGGGGTGTTTTATACAGGTTAATTGGGAGTGTTTTGCAGGTTGATTGGGAGTATTTTACAGGTTGGTTCTGGGTGTTCTACAATATTATTAGGAGCCTTCTACATGTGATTATGTACGTTAGGTGTCTGCAGATGGAGCGGATGGGGTGTGTTCTACTGTTTTGGGAGCGTCAGGTTGGTGCTGATAGGGGTTATTATGCCAGATTAGTTCGTGTTTGTTAGGTTAGATCATAAGCTCGATTCCTTAAGATTGGGGGCAGCGAGCTACGTTATTCCAGCTTGGTGAACTTGTTTTTTGAAAATACTTTAAAGATTTTGTTATTGAACATTTGGGTTGGGTTGTCCTGTAAAGTCCATATGGTAGGCGGTGTTGCGCATGGATGGTTGGTGAGGCTCATAGGGATGACTGGGTACCCTACAGGGACAGGTGGTGTGATAATATGTGTTTTATTTTGTAATGTATAATGTAGTCTCATCCTGCCCCGTATATTAGAGGATAGGTAGCGGCATGCACGTTGGTCCTGAATGTTGTATTGTGTGTGTGTGTTTGCTGTGTATCTGTTATAATGGTGTACATGTGAACTTTTGTGATGTGGTACTCGTTAGTTCTCATGTGGTAACGTAGCCTATCTAGCCGGCTTGTGAGCAGCGTGGTGGATGATATAATATGCATGATGTGCATTCCACATCAGCATCGTGTGCATATTCTGATCTTTGCGTTGCACTTGCGTTGTCGTCGTCGTGCGAGGAAGGTCAACTCTCCCGTATTATATTAGTCATTAGGTTCAATTGGTTTGATTTGATTACTTGTGTGAATTCTATTTGTGATTACTGAATAAATCATTAACTCTGCTTCTAATAATCACTGAACGGTTTATCGACGGTTTATTTTAATAGTGGCATAACTGAAACGGTTATCGCTCAAAAGGAATAATTCATCACAGGTGGTGACCGGATGGAATCGTTCTAGAATCACCCCTTCGCCCAGTACGGGCAGTTGGAATTTTAGGACATTTTCCCCTATGAGTTAGAACACTTTGGACACGTAAAAATGTCGAAATTGGAAGATTTTAAGTTCTACTGGGCCCAAATTTTTACAACATTTTGGACGTGTAATTATGATGTAATACTGACTTGTGGGGGTGTTTTACAGGTAGATTGGGGGTGTTTTACAGGTTGATTGGGGGGTGTTTTACAGGTTGACTGAATGTGTTCCACAATGCTAATTGTGGTCTACGAAGTGGTTGTTTTTCCAAATCGTACTGTCCATTTCAAACAGTGGCTACTACCAGCAACTGTATGAGGTTAGTGTAAGCAGTGCTTTATCCAACACAGCACAGGGCAATGGGTCCATGACCAACACCATCGCTTCAACTGTAAGCGTCATCGGAACCGCAGCCATTAACGATGAAGCAACTGATAGCGGTACTACCACACCATCGATCAACAAGGAATCAGCTGTCAATCGTATGGCAGCCATGACTAGAAGAGCGGAATCGGCCAGTGTTGCACCCTCAACCAGCAATCATGCGTCCACTCGATCATCAGAGCCGAAAAGGTCTGCACAGGATGGAGCAGAAAATTGCACTACTACAGGTACGCAAACTGCATTATCTTCATCTGCACAAGCTTTTTCTATTAGTAATATTCTCTCTTCTACCCATTCCTCAACACCCAGCGCTAGTACTATTATTAATGAGGGTGCACCTACTATACCCATTTCTGCATCGGTTAGTCATCAACAGGCTAGCTATATATGCCTGTAAATAACGCCACGCAAATTGCATACTCTACTGCTGAAAATCAAGAAGGTTACGTAATATACCAGACTCCTACTACCGATTATGGAACTATGGTTCCACTCATACCTTCGGATAGTCGTCCGATTGTTTTTCAGACATTTATAAATCTAACACTCCCATCAACTTCATCAAGCGCATCTAACAATAGTCCTCCGCAATGCTCTAAGTTTTTAAAACGATTAAGCAGTTTCTATGCACATCGTAATGCTGCCACACATGGCTGTATAAACAATCATTCTTCTTCTTCTGTCTTCTACTCCATCCTCTGTTCTAGCAACTTCTTCGACCTCTTGCGCTCCATCTACATGTGCTTCTACTCAAGCAGTTGCACCTTCTACTCAGGTAGCTACTTCGTCTTCTGCGAATGCATCTGCGTACTTTACTTCTACTGTAACTACTGGGTGTACCGCTACCATTTCTTCATCTTCTGTTACTAAACCTATCACTTCTACTTCAAACTCTGTTCAGTCTTCTAATGGTCATGGGGTCGCAAACACTAGGCCATTGAGGCCAATTCTTCCACAGCCCCCATAGCAGTCCTTATCAAATACGCCAACTACTATGCATACTGCTTCTACTATTCGCCAACAAATGCCTTCTGTAGTTAACGTCAAATCTGCACTTCAGCTAAATTTGGCTGCTTCTAGTGCACAAAACTCGCATGGCATGAGAAATGACACTCCATCAGCTTATAGATCACAGTCTAACTCTAATCACAGTATGACGAATGCTGCGAACGGAGATAATACTCAGTATGTATCTAATGCTAATACTGCTCATATCGTTCAAACTGCCAATGGTGTATTGGCAATTTGTTATTGTCCATATCAGCACTCTCATGCCAGTAACAATTCGCAGCATTCTTCCTCAAATCAATAACCGTCTGATGTGCAAATGTAGTGCTTATATATGCTACAACTGATTTATGCTGAATAATGGAAGAAGTAGAATTAGATCTCTAAACTCCGCGTTTTGCTATATACATAGCTATTATTTTTAGAATTTTATTTTCATTTTAATAATTGCATGTATATTTTCTCTACTTTAACAACTTCTTTATTATAGTATACCCATTATTAGGAACAAAATACGTGCATAGGTTATATCACAGAATTTAAGCTTTTTTGCATTAGTGTGGCTGCGTACTACTCATTTGTACTTAAGCAATTAGTTATAGATAATATCACAGAATTTAAGTTTTTTTTACATTAGCGTGGCTTTGTACTACACACACTGTAGCAACATGCATGAACAGACCCTTCCATTTACAACGGAGAAGAAGGGAAGGAACACGGCATCAAGTGTACATATAATATTTCATATCTATTTGAGGCTTATGTATGATGATGCATGCTATGAAGCGGATGGATGAAAGAGAGGAGAATGATGAGTAGTAGTCGATTCTGGGAATTGAGAGAATCCACATCTCTCCAAGAGAACGGTTACTCTCACGTAAGTAGTAGTAGTGATAGTAGTATATCATCATTGCCACATAGGCATAATAAGGCATATATGTAGTATCTATTCCTAGCAACTTAACCTCTGCTAATTGTGTGGGCAATTATTGTGTGAAGTAATAACTAATTAGTGTGGTGGTCAGGCCCTTATCCTGAATTAAAAATAGAGTGTGTGCACAAAGCCATAGATATTTCTCCGCATCACTAACGTCATCTTCATTCCGACTCTGAGCTAACCCGGTCTTTTCTGCGATCGAGAAACGGAGAAGGGGCATTGGTACATTATTCATTACTATCATCATCATTATAACAATTACCGAACTACCGACAACCCCTGCATCAGAGTTAGAACACCTACTTAGAAAATTAGTTATAGGTAATATCATAGGATTGAAATATTTTTTTTTGCATTAGCCTGGCGATGTGCACTACACACACCTACTTACAAAATTAGTTATAGGTAATATCATAGGATTGAAATATTTTTTTTTGCATTAGTGTGGCTGCGTACTACTCATTTGTACCTACGCAATTAGTTATAGGCAATATCATAGGATTGAAATATTTTTTTTGCATTAGTGTGGCATTGCGATATCATGCACTTATATTTTATCATAATATATGTAGTTCGCATTAAATGTCTAATTGGCTTTGGCTTAGCTTATTTTAAATTTATGATCATATAGCGTGTGTATTTGTTAATTGTTTATTGATACCTTTAGTTTACAAGCTGGTTTTTCATTTTATGTGTACTTTATATAGTATTGTTTTAGTGCGTGTGTTATAGCTAGATATATTTTTTACTGAGTGAACAACAACTCAGACAAGTTTACATCATAATATAAAATTGGCCTCCAAATTTATGAAACATTAAACAGCAATAAAATTATTCGAATTTGAAATGTCCCACTCCTATTTATACTTAATATGCCTCATGTTACGTATGCAATGCACTAGTGTCGTGTGCCTTGGTGTATGGGAATAATGCGTATTTCATTTAACTATTTGCATGTCACAATAGTCATAATCATAATTCTGTTTAATTTCACTTTTTTCTTTGTAGTTTTTCTCGCACTATACAAAGCATGTGGTGGATTGTTCCATTTCAGGTGTGTAGTTCTGACACTCGTTTTTGACCTTTGTGGTTATTGGAATAATAGATTATATTGAATGATTTTACTTGTTGGCGATGTGGACTGCCATAGGATTTGTTGCGTTTTTTAAATGAAAAGCTAATATTTTATATTAATGCATCATGAGCATCCGTTGAATACAAAACGTCCTAATGACAGTCTACTTTTAATGGCGTCATTGTTGACTTAACAATAATCCTATCATCGGGAAGCCCCGTCATTCACCATTTCCCGATACCGAAGTTTCATAGTTAATTGATATTGCGATTTGTAATACTCAGGTAGTCATGGCCCATATTACACTTACACTAACGGTCTCTTACACTCCCCATCTCAATTCTGTCTAGCTTATTTTGCAATGTCTCGATCAGGGACGTGGGATGTATGGAGTAATTGTACCAGTTGTCAGGCTGTAGTTCATACTGCATTGTGCCGTAGATATGAAATAATGTAGTTTTTTAAAACTGTTTCAATTGAAGTCGTGGATACTAATTAGTTTATTGTTTTCTTACCACGAGTACTACGAACAAAGGTGCGTCTAAAAATACAGCTTTTAAAGGTAAACAAAACAATGCTTTTTTAGTAAAGACTAGAACTGAACTTAAACCACATCAGTCGCAGGGTCATTAGCCTGCTGATTCACCTTTCCAAATTAACTGATTTCTTGTGCCTGAAATTGTACACAAATCCCTAATATTGTCACGAAGTCTTCAGACTCTATTTGATTTTGCTCCACTCTGTATTATATGTCGAGCTTCGTCGTGTATGATCAGGAAACGAATCACTCCTCCAAAGCAATAGTTCATCAAAAATGAATCTACTCTTCTTCGTAATTTGTATGATATACAATTCAGCTTCTTTTGCAGAACTATTACCTTTCATACAAGAGCTCGCCAGCTGATCCTACCACTTTGTATTGCGTAACTATATATAAATTTTAAAATCTGACTTTGTCGTGTTGCCGTTTTCTGTGAGTGGGACATGGTCATTGATAATGACGTTGACCACATGTAGATAATGTGTGTAGAGGTGGCCTTTTGGAAAAGCATATAAGTGATAGCTGAAGACTTTAATTATTTTATCCTTTTTATTATCGGAAAGTGCGTGTGGGATGAAGTGGATTTTGTGCAATGCATTCGGATGCGACAGCACATTGCATAATATAGCACCAACGTCTTACCTCTTCCTGATAGAAGCATACGAAATATTTCCGGAAAAGGTCGGTGTACCTTCTTTCGTTTTGTACACACTATCTACACACACAATGCTACACACATAAAGTACCATACATATGGTTTTGGGCAGTAATTGCCCTCCACTCTGTTGTAGTTTATTGATGAAAGTGGAGCTTTTTCTCTGCCAGCTTGTATGTTCTCATGTTGTGAGCGTGAGTCTTCACTGCGAAACGTACCTACCTGAAAGGGGCAGGAATCCCGGTTTGTTGTATAAAATACAAACGCTTTATCCCGTTATTTCAGTTCCTGTTAAACTTATACGATAGCATCGATACTGAAGATGTTATTTAAAGTAAGGTGTGAAGTATGGTCGAAAGCTAGTTTAAGAATGTCAATTTTCAGAATTTTATGTTTACTAGAATTGCTCGTGTTAGTGGGACTATCTATACTCATTTTTACTGACAAGTTTTTCGGTTTCCTGTGCCCGAAGCCCGAGCTGTCGGTGGCGGTGGTTGTGGTGTCTACCACATGTGGACCGGTGAATTTTCTAGTGTAGGTGGTAGGCAAACTGCAACTTGAACATGTGTGCATGATATGAAACGAAAGAATGAAGATGTGTTGGCCGATGTGTATGAATATTAAATAGATGCATTATATGTAGAACGGTATAATGCCAGCTTTGGATACGATGCATATCTAGTGAACATATGATGGGATCCTCCTCTTCTGCATGTACTTATTATTGCATTGTCATTTTTTGACAGGAGGTAATGCGAAACTATTCGAAACTTGACGATATTATGTTTCAATGATATTTTAGGAGCATGTCCATATTGTGTAACATATTGTAGATCCCTTAAATCGAAGAAGCCAATTCTTAATTGGCGTGAACTCTCTGCACACGACGCTTATTTGCAGTGATTGAAGCTAGTAAAGCCACACAGGACCGATTAAAATTATTTGTCATTCACGCGAAATCATGCCTGCTTGTTACGGCATGCGGCGACAAGTGTAAGACTGTAAATGGGCTCATAGTTGACGGGTTCAATAACTTGAAACCACGAGATGGTTGTGTAAACTACATTTTCCAGCATTGTTTGAAATCTGATACCCAGCTTATGATTTACCCGGCTAATCATTGGATATATCTGCTGTGCAAGGCAATGCTGATCTATATATTCTTACTCTAAGATCCTTATACATACGTGCCATATATTCCATTTTAAACTATGATCAAGTTTGAATGAGAGAGATAAGTATATGAAATTCTTCAAGTATAACCTTTTTTAACGTCGGGAATATTTCTAATGGCTTCGCTGCAAAGCAAAGCAAACATGAACTGAATTCAATTAAAAGTTATGTAAACTACAAAAGTATTTTCATATATTATATATTAAACTTCAGCATCTCATAGGAGCATTCATCGTAGCATTCACCCCATCCAAAGCGTCCTTGTGATGCTCTCCAACAGAACAAAAAGGCTTATGCTCATGTTAGTTTTAACATGAACCAAAAGTACGATCCATTAATTGCCTAGTAAGACTTCTTTGAACATGTCCGTAATATGCCTATCATTTGAAATAATACCATACCTTTGTACCTTTAAAATTCATGTCGAGTCCTTTGCCTTCTATTTATAATGATCTGCCTACCAAAATCGACCCAGGCCCAACAGAACTTTAACGATGCGTATTTTGATGCAAATGACATGTATTAGGTTTTATTTGCTAAGTAAGGAACAATAAGCATGAAAATGGCTTTCTTTGTTCCCAGTTTTTGTATGTATACGCATGAAAGTCGATGAGAGGAGGGAGAGAATCAGGTAATATGGATCGTGTATTAAGCAATTATGCCACATCGGAGAACCATTTTTTGGCCATGAATAAAAGAAGTCATCAAAGTTTATGCAGGTTGAAAGTAATAGAAAGCAAAGCATCATATATTTCTATTTCTTGGCTGGTACTGGTTGTACTTTGTTTTAGCATGATCTTCACCATCACCACCACCACGACTTCATCATTGCCAAAATGAGCTTTCACAAAGGATATATATGGCCAAGCATCATGTGTATGCATATACACAATTATAATGACTATTGTCTTGTTGTTCATTTCTTTCATTGAAATATATATAGGGCATGAGTGATTTATGAGAAGAAGCCAACTTTCCCCTTGATCTATTCAAGAGCTAAAATATATGCCTTTAATATATGCCAAAGTCATCTTACTGAAAACCCTAACAGGGTGGATGATGTAATTACGTGTAGTAAAAGCATATTATACTCTTAATAGTTATACTTTTAAAAAATTGTTCCTAATGACACAGTTTGTATTGAATGTAATTTAAAGGTTTGCACTTGCAAAAGTTTCCACTTAAATATGTTTGTATTTTCAAAAATTTGCGTATTTCAGTAAAGATTGAAAAATATTAGTAAATTTGTAACAATCGTAGTATTCGAAAGAAAGAAAAATGCATGTTAATGTTCTTTGAGATATGATGGACATGCAGCTTGTTACTAATTTGCATGCTGTCTATTGGAAAAATGAAATGTGTCTGAATATTTATCTACTCGTTTGGATGAAGTTTTCCTCAAAATCACGAATGCGCGAATATACTTGCGTAAGGAAAGACTCAAGACACAATCAGGGAAATTTTCTTGCATAATAATCTGCATTGACATGCAACCATTCTAATGGTCATTTACATTAGCAGATTCCCTAATAGAACGATGGAGGATAGGCTTTAGAGGATAAAAACCACGTGTGAGTCAAATGTGCACTAATGTTTAATGTCTGTTTATTCTTGGTGTGCATACGGACAAATATGTAGTGTTTATGCATTAAAACTTATACAAGGCATATCTGGATATCTTCTTGTTTTTCGTTCCATTTCCACTAATTTTAAGTGACAATATGGGTGTTCCAATTTCAAATTGTGTGATGTAATTTGATGATGTGCTTCTCAATTTGATTCCGCGCGTTTACCATTTCATCAGAATTAAGAAGCTTCAGAGACAAAAAATGTCTATGGAATACGTACCTTTTGCCTTAAAACCAGTTTCTTTATAACGCATTCTATATACATGTCTTCTACTTTCGGCATACATTTAGCTCGCTACAAATGAATGATGAGTTTATAATTTTACTATGTTCGTCCATCTGTCCGTCACACTTTTTTTAACTAGTTTGGTTTTTTGCTTGCTGAGTGTGATTTCTTGACGGCTATGTGGTTTTTGGTATGATGAGGAGTTGCTAGGTTCAGTATCATTGGGCGGATTAATCGGGTTTTGTGTGTATTTGGTTTTTGTGGGGTTTTGTGTGTATTTGGTTTTTGTGGGAGTTTTATGTATATTTGGTTGGAAGATCATGAGTTCTATTCGTAGGGATTAGGCAGCGAGCTAAGTTATTCCGCTTAGTGGACTTGTTATTTTCTTTTCTTCACGATCTTGATCACTCCTCCACAATGTCAATTTGAAGACAAGGGTGTGGTATATTTTTGTTCATTTTAATCTCATCGACCATCTCACAAGGGCAACATGGGCGATTATATTGTAAATTGGCTACAAGTGCAGTCTCAACGACATGCGGACACAATATTACTTAAAAATAATGCCAGTGTGTATCACCATTTGAAATGTAGGATTTTCTCATCCACGCGGAAACAGCTTAAACTTACAATTAGTCATCTATATTCAGTTTCATCACACGTGTCACCATTTACTTTACTCCCAACCCAAACGTGTGGCGAGTCGTGTTCAGCATCATCATCATTCCCTTAAAAATAATGTCATGTGCATTCAAATTCAAACACCCAATATATACGCTTGAATAGGATTTGTTGTAATTGGCATGGCAGCGGAGCGGAGCGGTCAAATACCGACTCTCTCATTAAACTTTAATTATGTTAAATTGCCAGTCACAAGTCCCGGAAACAACGGGCGGTGACGCATAACACAACAACAAATGATGTAATATGACAAGTCGGAATTCCTTGCAATCGGGCTTTTGACACTAATACACACATTACATTTTAATAATTACAAGCACACTACTATTCTTACCATTATTAGCTCGCTGCGAAGCAAAGACGAGCTTATGATCTTGCCATGTCCGTCCGTCCGTCCGTCTGTAACGCTTATTTTTTGAAAACACTTTAATTATCATGTTATCGGACATTTGGGTTGGGTTG
>JAANSN010006092.1:0-11170 GCA_036850665.1 Dicranocentrus wangi
GTGACATTCTTTCTCCTACAACTACATCCTACAGTCAGTGCGGTAGGAACTATCCGTATACTAACTAACTATACATGATACAAAGCGAAAGTAAAGTAAGAAGTAATACTACCCATATTACGGTGGGGAATTGCATTTAGATGATTTTACTACAAACACATTAATAAAACAAAATCTGTACATTATATTATTGCTGGATACCCACATTTCACATCTACTCGTAGTCCATAATACGAGAAATACTTTGGTATCCATCGACTTTCACCGAGTCTTAATAACATCTAGTAATACGTACATACATAATATATCTTTATATACATTACCAAGTAACTTGTGCGTATCAGGTACGAGGTCTTTGTCAGTCGTCTTGTCCGTCACTCAGTCAGTGCACCCATTCCATTCTTCATCAACGCTTTTTTACTATGCGATGCTTGATGTTACATAATACAGTTGGTTTTATTTTTTAGCGAGTGTTGGTAGCCGTTGGACAAAATTCACATTATACATATGATTATGTAGTAAAAACAGATATGTAACCATCTGCATTTCTGGGTGGTTGGTTAAGTTGGGTCATGTTGTAGTACAGCTAGGTTCAATAGCGAGGCTACGGTTATGACGCCGCCTACATTTTCATTTACACTTCACCCAAATGTATTATATCCACCCAAAAGTATTTTTATCCATAAACTTGTTGTCACTTTGTTGTTGTGACTGAGCCATAATAATACGGTGATTTGCATCACAGTTTCCAAAAAAGTAACAACAAGTGTACACAGGTAGTTTTGTCCAACTGAGAGATTAGAGAATAAGAAAAAGTCGGATATCGTGATTATGACGGAGAAATTACAAGAGCATGATGATACCGCGAGACCAGCTACATTTGTGTTGCGGTTTCACCAACGTAAGCTTACTTGTTGTACGTGTGTATCATGTGCTTAATTTAGGGTATGAGTATGAGTCGAGGTTTTTCCTGGTTTTAACAGCTTGGAATAACAGTTGCGACGAAGGACTACCAGAACAAAAAGACGTACTATCGATTCCATTTGTTGCTCAAGCAATAAATGCAGTTAACCCAATGACTGAGTTTGTCTCTTGCACCGAAGACGTTCTTCTTGCTGTTGCAAAGATGTTTGTTACTCGTGAGTATAGTAGTGTGCCTCGACGAGCACAGTGGAATTCTCTATTTTGGCCAACAGAGAGTGAAAGCAAGAATCGTGAGACCCTTCTGGATACGGTACCATACGTACAACATACTTTCACAGCTTACAAATTGTCGTCTTAATTTTTGTCATTCAAACAAACACTTTGATAGATATTTGACGCATATCTCTACGAAATGGAGGATGCTATGGAACGGGGCGATATTGCGGAAGGTATTGCAACGTACAAGGATATCCGCGATACAGTTTTTTGGATCTGCACACCAGACACTGCTCAAGGAATGATTTTTGCTCGATACCTTCTTAAACTTGTTGGTAATGTAATCTCAGCACATGCTATAACTTGCTTGATTTAATGTTGTTTGTAATAATAAATATCATGGTTCCAGATGCACGACACGGCTCCCGTTCCATGCTCGAGCGTCGTGAGGTGCTAGGGTCGGGAATCGTAAGCTTGGGAAAACTAAATCCAAAGTTCCAACATCCGGAGATTTGGAAAATGCGCATTGCTCTTCCACAACATCTTCAACAGCACTTTCCACAATCGGGAAAGCTTTTATGTAAGGCTCCATGTACACACTAACGGAGACGAAAAGAAGCAGAATACAAACTCCAAATTTGCAAATTGATTACTTTTATATCCATACAGATGATACATACTTTGACAATGACACGGAAGATGATGATGATGATGGTAATGCCATTGCACTTGATTGAACCAAAAATGGCTAGTTGTTGCACGTGTATAATAATGAATGTACGATACGAAACTAATGTTATTCTAAAAATAATATTCCCTTTTAATTAATTTTGTTTCAAGCTGCACCGATTGCAACATGTTAATTGAATGTTTATTTCTGACCTAATACTTATGTCATTAATATTTTCTATCTACTTGGTATATGATGATTTTATTGTATAATATTACACTTGCCAGAGGCGGTCCTCATACATCGCAGTCGCTGCTCCTTTAAGGAGTTTGTATATGAATGCGTATTACAAGGGCACGAACAATAACAATACAAAGTCGAATGATACGGCAAGCATTTTGTGGATCTTTGAAGAATGTTGATAATAAATAATGTATCACCAAAAACTACTTCTGGCTACTACATACTATTTAGTTGCGGCTAGGTATCTTAAACGATCAATGACACATACACTGACATGGTGGACAAACTGGCGACACAATAACGAATTATTACATCATCATACCTGTGCAAGCTTGCTGGCTCATTTGTTAACTTTTACCATTTCCGCACCGGTTTACGAAATTGTGTGAGGCATCATTCATCTGTCAACTCTCACATGTAGCTATTTAGTAGCCGTTTTCATGCTTGATTTCTTTCATATCATTTCTGCATTACAATATCTGGCAACAGTCCAACCAATTTCATATTACACAACTTTTCTGCATTATAAAGCGTACAACTATACACACATATTACAATTTGGCATGAGATTTGCGTAACAATTTTTGCCAAAGTGGAAATAATGGAGGTTTTGTTATTATTGCTGGAATATAATGTGTGATAGTGGAAATAATGGGGATTATATTATTATTGCTTCATTATAACGCGTGATAGTGAGAATAGTTGGGGTTTTGATAATTTTTGCTACATTATTATGCTTGAAAGTGAAAATAATGAGGCTTCTCATATTTTATTACATTATAATGTGTGAAGGTGAAAATGATTGCATGGTATTACCGATTATCGCATTGTCATATTATTTGTTGTTTATATTTACTGCTCTTACAACATGCTACAAAATCTGTCATTTAACCTTAGTATTGCTACTACAGCCCTCCATTGGTAACATTGCATTGCGTTATACGAATACTTAGTATGCCCACGCACTTTGTTGCAAACTTTACTGCTAACTTATTCCCATTCTCACTGCTTGAATTCCTCTTGTATGCATACCAAGTTCTACGAATGTGAATGTGAAACTAAATTATTGCGTTTCAGTAGGTTCCACAAAGCTATGATACCTATATGCTTTGAGAAATTTTTTGTAGAACTCATTCTTTCACGTTTGCATTCCAGCCCTTATCAGCAGATTACATTATTTGTAAATATACAAAGTACATGCGTCGTCTGCTCAAAAAGCTGTCAACGGTGAAAGCATGCCTGCGCACAAGACAAAAAGGAACCAAGTATTTCATGACAGTTATGTTAACGGAACAAGTAATTAACACATTTACTTGCAATATTTGTTTTGTTTGGCGTGAGGAGGGCTGCACATACGATGTTCCTTTGCTCCACCATCCCACACGACATGTAAAATCAACCGAATCTGTAGGTAACTTGATTGGTGTGGTTCATACGAAGCATAATATAGACATATAACGGTGCAGCAGTAGTGTGATTGTAATTAGTTACAATAATTACATACTTGCTTGTTATGTACAACTATAACTGCAATTATTTTATATATTTTACGTCATGATCGGTTGGTTATGGTAGGTTGGAGTATCAGAAAAAAAAAACATTTTTAACCTTATACGTTATGACTAAACACGTTATACCAATTGCATGGGCGAAGGTAAAGGCATCGTTATTGAATGAATGGGATGGAGGTGGGTAACACAACAACATGACTTTGTGAATACATTGATTAGAATGAGTTATAATTTCGGCGAGTTCCGTCAGTTCAATTAAATCCTGAGAGTCGGACAAATACAAACAACGTTAGTTAGAAATAACATTCTATTATTATTATTGTAACAATTACAATCACAAGGTGCTCTACAATGTGTGGAAAATCAACTTTGACTATATTGGTTGATTACAAAGTGCACCACACACTACATACACTACCAAATCATGGGAATCATATTACTTTGTATGCTACTGGTAATTACAAATAAACAGGCGTAGTTGATAAGTAGGAACATTACTTAGCAATACATTGATTTAAATGCGAAATTCATATAACGTAGGGTTGAAACTACGGGCGTCTTTGCCATAACCCCAATTCTGACATGGTGAATACGAGGGATGGCTTTTCGGTAGGCTGCTACTGTCACAGGAGGAGGTTAACGGTGTTGACATTAGCTTGAGGAGGATTAGTAGAACCATTACATGTTCCTACTACGGTGGCAATAATACTAACTTTTAGTTCCATCAAATCCTTGTTTTGAGCCTTCATTTCCTTATTCTGATCTTTGATTTGATCCCACATTTCCCTATAGATTTCTTTGAACTCGGTTTTTAACTCTTTAATGTCTTGCTTGGTCTGGGATTTTAGTTCCTTCAATTGCATGAAACCGTAATATGCAATTCCTCCCACGGCTGCTACGTACCCAACTCCTAAAACTGCAAAGAAATATGATACAATATAAACATAATAATGAGCTACAACGTCAGCTGTCCATAATTGTTTGGAATAATAACTCACTCATTCTACTCGAAGGTAACTTGACACCAAAGTTAGTCTCCACCCAACCTGGGAATTGCTTCACACGATTACGATGGGCTTCGTAGACTGGTACTGCCTTTTTCAATAAAAAAAAAAACAAATCCAGTTAGTATTACAAAGTACGTACATAATCACCCCATTATACTACTGGAATGTGTTGACCTACAAAGGTAGCTTTTGTAAATAAACGATGGAAAGAGCAAACAACAAAAGACTTTTGTAAGTAACCATCAGGCAGTCAAGTACAAATTATATTAAAAAGTACCTTCATTCACAGTAGATTGTCATGTACACTTTGGTACAGTGACTCACTTTATAGGACTCGTGTAACCTGTTAAAAAAAATAAAATGATGAATGAGTAACAACGTACTTTTTACATTGACAATTATGATACACATAATTACAAACAGTGATAATTAAGGTTGCTACACGTGGAATACGGACACAATGCACCGGGTGAGCTGGGGGTGATGATGTCAGTCGGGTTTACTTTTTGACAATCACGGACAGGAAGAACAGTCAATTACCACGAAAACACAATGAATGATAAAGACTACGGAGGACATCAACTCCCTCTTATGCACCATTTGCGGTGGCGGTTGACAAGGTGGTGGTGTCAGGTGAATGATCTTTAGCTACGTAAAAAAAGCAATCAATTGCACTGCTGACTTCTGGATCACGGTGCGAAAAATTTGTCACTGAGTCGGGGTGGTGGTGTGTTGACAATGACTTTTCTGCGAATAACAAAAAAATATGTTGATGTACTTGCATTAAACATTCCTCCAAATCAATCCTACTACATATTCTGTGCATTCTGTCTGACGTGAGTACTAACTACTACTACTACTACTTTTAATAATTTCAATAATAATAATAACCAACATGAAATACTTACGTCCATGGATCCAAGTGATTTAAGGTACGAGGGTCAAGAGGGCATGGTTGAGAGTGGTGTCATTAATTCCGACTTTGGGTACACATTGATGATCCACCAAGTACTGATGACAATATAATACAACAAGGTGTAGCCTACAATTGCGGCTGTTGCATTACTTTGTAGGATGAAGGAATTATTTGGGATGATGTGGAGTTATTGGGAATGAGGTGGATGTATTTCGATTGAGGTGGAGGTATTTAGAATGAGGTGGATGTGTCTAGAATGGTAGATGGAAGTCGGTGATGTTGTTGTCGATATTATTAAACGTGATGCACATACGTAGTGAACGTGATCAGAGTACAGGGCTACTTGAATCGAACTCTATGAATATGCTGATGCAAGGGAGGGTGATAAAAGAATCGGCCAATGTTCCAGACCACACTCGATCATCAATGCGATGTTCAATGTAATGTTACGCTTGTATGCTCAGTACAATCTTCCAGTACTTCTTCATTGCTGTTTTGACCGAGTGACTGAATAGTGACAATTAAATATTACGTAAGTCGGAAATTCATGTATGGGGAGAATACTTAGTTATCTGGCAGATACGATCTGGTTATAATATATCCCTCAGCGTATTGGGCGGGTTGTGGACAATTGCAAGCCAGAGAGACAGTAGGACCCCGTATACCGTCTCTACGTTGCAACTAATCCCCGAATCAGTCTATCTGGTTCTGGTTCTACCTTCACTGCGTACAGCGTCATTTGGAATTCGGGATGCTTCCTCGCTTGGTAGTAATTTGCTATTACGTGTGTGGCTCGTCCATCCATTGTTCCCTTCTTCCCAAAATTATCGGGCCTCGAGAGCAAGCAGTCAGGCATGGTAAATAATTCCCCGTTACCATTGCCGTTCCCATTTCCTCCTTCGTAAGTACGAGGAGTAACTCCTCTTGGTGATCCCCTCAGATCCGCTTCGAAAGACCAAACGTCACCACTGAATCAGTGATAGCTTCAACAGCTTCAGTGATTGTGATAAATCGTAAGAAATATTCTGGACACACAGTTTCAGTCCATCGGATAAAAATTATTAAAATTCAAAGATTTGTTGTATGTAGCTCTACTGCCATCAAAATCAGCTCAATTACTGTCAAATTACTAAATCATAGCTACGACACACGAGAACTATTAATCAATATCTTATTTTTTATTATGTTGGATCATGCCAATCAACCGTTCACGACGACTCTCAAATCGTAATGCCATGCCTTGCTTCTCTACTTGCTTCAAATTCCATTTGGACTCTCCTTCCGATTTCAATGGCAAGGACGAACATGGAGGACTTTTGAAGATATATTTGAAGTTTGAAGATATATTTGATATACTTTTGAAGTGGTAGGATGGCTTACTTCCGACTGCAATGTCGTAGAAAGTTGATTTTACGGTTACAAGAAGCGCAAGAATTGGTTTCATACG
This sequence comes from Dicranocentrus wangi, assembly GCA_036850665.1. Lineage (NCBI taxonomy): Eukaryota > Metazoa > Arthropoda > Collembola > Entomobryomorpha > Entomobryidae > Dicranocentrus > Dicranocentrus wangi. The sequence goes on from JAANSN010006092.1 coordinate 6,935, forward strand.
CATGTGGTTGAAAACTTGTTTGTTTGGAGGAGAAAATTGAAAAAAAAATGCGGTGGAGGTACATGGGCTGAGGTGGATGAATTTTGAAGATGCTTAACGTTTGAGGGTGGCTTAGTTTGTACTGGAATGTCCTACAAAGTTGATTTTACGGTTACAAGAAGCGCAAATGTTGATTAGACAGAAATGTGGACGGCTAACATTTTATTTTGGGAAAAAATGGAACAACAACGAGGTGGATGTATATGGGCTGCGATTGATGTGTATGCATTTTGAAGATGTTTAAAGTTTGAAGGTGGCTTATTTTGTGCTGGTTTATATAGCAGAATGTTGATTTAACGGCTAGAAAAGGCTCAGTGACTGAATATATCCGCACGTGCATGGCTAACATTTTATTTTGGGGAAAAGCAGATAAGCGAGGTGGATATATATGGTTAGTTAAGGTTGAATTTGTGGTATTGAGATGGCGATTCATGGTCAAAAAACGGGCGAAGGTGGGGCTTGGCTATGCTAAAGTATAGAAAGGTTTGGGAAGAAAAAGGGCAGAAGTGGACGGAGGTCAGATGTTTACTAGGTTTGGTATTATTATGGTGGTGTGAAAGGTCATCGAGAGGTTGGGTGTGAGTGAGGTGAGGTTGGGATATGTAACATATATGTTGGTGGATGGTACTCTTACTACTACTGGTGCTGGTTGTATATAAGAGTAGTAATATTGTGTATTTTTTGTTCCTTCAGGTTGCATAGGAAAGGTTGGGTTATGCAAGGGGTAACAATGAATACTGGAGGGGGGAAGAGATGAATGCATGAGGATGGAGGATGTAGGATGGATAGGTAGCGTTGATTATGCTACAGTTTGTTCCTACAAGTGTGTTTGTAGGGAAATGTTGTAGGAGTGAAAGTAGTAGTAGAGTAGGTTGTCGGCTGGTGTTTGAGTTATTTGTTGGTGTGGTGTGTCTGTTTGGGCCTGAAGGTGGTTGGTTAGGTTGCAAGATGTCTCAAAAGAAGCGCAGTGATTGATTTAGCGAGATTGAGGACGAAATGTAAGAACCATGATTGAAAAAGTTGGAAAATGGGAGGTGGAAGTGTGAGAGATGAGGTGGAATGGTGGAAGAGTGTTAAGGTTGCGACACGAATTTCTTGGGACCGGAGGGTCGTAGGAGGATTAGTAGTATCTCAAAAGATGCGAAAATGTCGATTTAGTAGGAATGCGTAAATGGTTTTACATCCAGAAGTGTAAAAGTTGGTAAATGGGAGGTCGAAGTGCAAGAGATGAGGTGGAATTTTGGGTTTTTTGAAGATTGTTAAGGGATGGACTGGATTTGGTTGGGAAACAAGAGTCGTAGAAGGATGAGTAGTATCTCAAAATAAGCGCAAGAGTCGATTCGATTTGAACGTAAACTCGGTTTGGTGGTTTTGGGTACAACAGTTGAAAATTTTGAGGTAGACTTACTAAGATTTGAGGTGGAGTTGGAGAAATTCTTGTGATTTCTTAAGGTTACGACTTGAGTTTTTTGGGAACCAAGAGTTGTAGGATGACGGTGAGTATCTCAAAAGAAGCGCAAAGTTCGATTTGACATGAATGTTGATTGTGTGTTACGGTTTTGTTGAGGGAAGGGGTCAAGGTTGAATGATTTGTAGAGGTGCTTGTGAGTACTCCATCCACCTCCCAATAAAAACTAAGGTTGTGACTTGGATTTCTTGGGACTGGATAGGAGTAGAGAGTTGTTTGGTATCTCAAAAGAAGCGCATTATATTTATTTGCTCCACCCTCCCACACATGCAAAATCCACCGAATCTGCAGGTAAATTTCTTGGTATGGTTTATACGAAGATTAATAATGACATTATAAACCAACATGTCAGCAGTTTCAACTCATACATACAACGGCGCAGCAGTAGTAATTACTTACAATAATTGCATACTTGTTTGTTGTGCACAACTATAACTGTAGTTATTATACATATTCAAAGTCATGATCGGTTAATTATGGTAGGTTGGAGAGTCAGAAAAAAGTACTTTGCATCTTCTACATGACCAAAGACGTTATACCAATTGTATGGGCGAATAATAAAGGCATTGTAAATGAATTAATGAGATGGAGGTGTATACCACAATAATATAACTTTGTGGATACATGTATTAGCATTAATTATAACTCTGGCGAATTCCTTCAGCACAATTAAATCCTGAGAGTCGGACGAACAAAGTCTACGAAAAAGTCGGATAGCTGGACGAATACAACCAAAACAGTTGCGAAATTATTGCTCCATGCCTTTCCGTCTCATTACGAAACACTATGAGTGTATGAGTAGGGTTGGTTAGAATGCGAATGTCCGACTAATGGCTCAAAAGAACCGCGATAGTCGATTTAGTGTAAATGTGGATGAACTGTAATTTTGACTTTTGGAAAAGTCAAAAAATTTGAGGTGGGAGTGTACGGGATGAGGTGGGGCATGGTGGATTTTTGAGATTTGTTAAGCTTGAGGGTTGATTTTTTTTGGGAAGAAGGCGTCGTAGGAGGATGAAAAGTAGCTCAAAAGAATCGCGGTGAGTTGGTTGACACGAATGTGAACTTTGTTTTGGGGATTTGAGGGGGGAAGGGGTGACTGGAAAATGGTTTATGGAGGTGGAGTGTGGGAGCCCACCTCCCAACATGGGACCATAGTTTTGAGTTGGAATTTTTGGGAAGGAGGCGTCGTAGGATGCCGACTAATGGCTCAAAAGAACTGCGATAGTCGATTTAGTGTAAATGTGGATGAACTGTAATTTTGACTTTTGAAAAAGTCCAAAAAATTGAGGTGTCAAAGTTTTGGATGAGGTGGGGCATGGTGGATATTTGAGATTTCTTAAGGTTGAGGGTTGATTTTTTTTGGGAAGAAGGCGTCGTAGGAGGCTGGAAGGTAGCTCAAAAGAACCGGAATAGTCTTGTTGACACGAATGTGAACTTTGTTTTGGGGATGTGAGGGGGGAAGGGGTGACTGGAAAATGGTTTATGGAGGTGGAGTGTGGGAGCCCACCTCCCAACATGGGACTAAAAGTTTCCAGTTGGAATTTTTGGGACTCTTATTTTGACTTTTGAAAAAGTCATTTGCATGAATGCATTTGTAGTGAGGTGGAGATGTTTGCATTGAGGTGGAAGTATTTCAAATGAGGTCGAGGCATCTGGAAAGGGTTTAATTCCTGCTGGGGGAAGCAGGGGAAAAAATGAGGTGAAGGTGTAGGAAATGAGGTGGGGTAAATATTTCTTTTGTAATAATTGCTAACTTTTTGGTAGGATTTGTGGAGGTGCTTGAGAATACTCCCCCTCCGAGTATGGGATTTAAGATTAGGACCGGGATTTTTGTGGGAAGCGAGGATCGTAGAGAGGTGGAAAGTATCTTAAAAGAAGCACAATTGTTGATTTAGTGAGATGGTGGAAAGGTTTGTCATGTCCGGGGGTGTGAAAGTTGAAATTTGGGAGGTGTCAATGTCTGGGGTGAGGTGGGGTATGATAGATTTTTCAGAATTCTTAAGGGGTGGAATTGATTTTCACGGGAAACGAGCGTCACACGAGAATGAGAATAGTCTCAAAAGAACCACAAGCTTCGATATAGTATGAAAGTGAATTCGGTTTGGAGGATTTGAGGGGGGAAGTGGTTTCGGTACGGTGGTTTGTAGAGGTGGTTGAGAGTACTCCACCTCCAGGTATGGGAGTCAAGCTATGGAATGGATTTTCTCTGGAACCAAGTGTCGTACGAGGATGAGCATAGTCTCAAAAGAAGCACAATAGTCGACACAGTATGAAGATGGACGGTTTGTCATGTCAGGGGTGAGAAAGTTGAAATTTGGGAGGTGTCAATGTCTGGGGTGAGGTGGGACCCTCTGGTAAATCATACTTTTTTGTTTGTCAAGCTAGGCCACGTACATAATAAATGTATTGCATGTGTGCTTCTTGCCCCTCTCACATCCACACAGTTCAAGTTTTTCCATCTTGGACTAAAGCTTGTTATAAATTGTGAGTGCTCACGAGCACACGTAGGTACACAGCCTACACAACATACGGTCTGGCCACCCTACAATTGTTCCCTACGTGCGCACCTCACGGTTTATTTTGTAGTGCTTGTGTTATGATTTTTTTTTCTACATTTACGTCCGACGATTGGAAACATAGGTTTAGACAATAATAAGGCAAGAAGTAATTACTGTAGAGTTAATTAAAGAATTAAAGAAAAGCCCTTTATCGCAGACATAAAAAAAATA
>JAANSN010006093.1:0-11165 GCA_036850665.1 Dicranocentrus wangi
TGGCTGAATAACGAACTCGTCCTAGATAAAGTACTGGTAATACCAGTGGTGAAAGAATTTTTCGAAAATCTTAAAAACTGTGGCTGCTAGAGTCGTCACAGACAGACACACAGACAGACGGGAAGGTAATCGCAATAACTTGCTAAGCAAAGCTTGAACGCAAGTTAATAAAGATGAGCTAAATAAATCTACCTATTATTGATTTCATCTTGTTTTTTAGGTCATATAATTAGCAATCAGTTTATATTTTAAACGTAAACCCCATACACGCATACGTACACGTATCCCGTCACGGGGACTACGACCTTTTGGAGAAAGGATGGCGTGATCAATGATAAATTCATTACTTTGTCAAAATAAAATACAAGATAAAATGTAGGCGACATGGAACATGGATCAATGTATCATTAGGTGATTCATAACTTTACGTTACCAAATACTAATTGTACCAAACATTTTGTAGAGTTTGGGTCATTTTTTATTACTACTTTTGGGTCTACGAGTCTCCCAGCCAGTGTGCATTTGCTTTATGAGACTACATGGTATGTACTCAGTTAGTAGGCAACAACATAATCAAATGAATATATTATTATCAAACTCTAGCGTGACGACGCGCTCAGGTACTTGTAGACTTCATGTTTTGAATAGTAGATACGGACTATGTGTCATAAAATCTATGCATCAAAAAGGTATGTAGAGGTAAAATCAGAAAGATGCACAAACCCAAGGATTTGAGGACCAATACAATATCCACAAAAGAAAGCACTTGAGGACAAGTGTTCTACTCAACCTTCATGTGGCGTTTTCCTACGAGAATGAATAACACCGGATTAACATTGCATGAAAGGCATTGTCGCGAGAGCGGGTTCTTAGGCTTTGGTGTAAGTCCACAGTTTAATTCAATTCCTCAAAGTTCAGAATGTGTACTACACACAACGAGTATTTAATTCTAATTCTAAGTACATGAAAATGTACCTAAAACTTCCATTTTATTGCTTCAGATTTTCTCTGAGTCATTGATATTATTATACAAATACGAAGTACATATTATGTAGGTGTGCTCTGAATACAACGAAACCTTTATGTTCTAAGCAACTAAAACTTACTGCTACACATTCAATAGCCACATTTCAAGTACACAATAGCATGCAGTCATCATATAAACCTTTTATTTACTCATCCAACTTCCTTCGATTGCAGCGTTATTCCCTTCCATCCAGTTACTACCAAACTAACCCAACCGAGGAGAGGAGAGCTTTTTTTGAATTTACTTTCCTTCGGTCACTTATTTGAATACATCAACTAAATAATAAGCAAATTTGTCCGACAGGAATTTAGTAATTAAGAAATTTTAAGCAACGGCTTGAAATCGGGGTAAATAATCGTAATTGTAATCACAATTAGTATCTCCTTGTATAAATGCATTGAAATTTGTTTGCGCGCAAGTGTCCTAATTTTGTTAATAATTCATAATTACAGGCTAACGCCGAAAATACCTACCACAACAGAATAGCGAATGGATATTGACGGATTTTCACCATCAGTAATACAACGACAGGAAAACCCGCAATCACAATGTCAATGCAAGCAATGCTTGTTTTGCAATCGAGCATTCACTCGACGTGATAATCTCCATCACCACATTCAGCTGCACGTTACTGAAAAGCCCTACTTTTGTAGTTTCTGCTCCAAGGAATTTAGCACAATGGAGAAGAAATCACTTCACTTAAGAGTCCACAATGGAGATCGTCCGTATTCCTGCAATTTTTGCGGAAAAATGTTTAAAACTGGCGGGGGTTTATAAACACATGTAAATCAGATACACGACAGATCCACTGAATACCAGTGTGAGACGTGTGGCAAAATATAGTACAACCGTCAATATTTAAGGAATCATCAAAAAACTCACAGTGGAATGAAGCAATTCGAATGTGAAATCTGTAATAAGTCCTTCACTAGAAACTCCTATCTCAAACTTCACATGAGAACTCACACCTGCGAGAAGCCTTTCAAATGTACAGTTTGCAAACGCGAGTTTTCTGATCGGAGAAACCTTAACAACCACATGTTGACCCACACCGGGAAAAACTACAAAACATGCGACATTTGCGGAAAGGACTATTCCAGTCTAGATAATTTAGGAAAGCATGTGAAAGTAGTTCACCAAAAGGTTCGAAATCACACTTGTAAAACCTGCAATAAGAAGTATTTCTACTTAAAAGATTTGAAGTGTCATGAAAGGACTCACACTGGTGAGAAGCCGTTTTCGTGTGAAATCTGTGGCAAGTCGTTCAGCGAGAAAGGGAGTTTACCAAACCACATTAGAATTCACACAGGCGAAAAACCCCACAAATGTTTAATTTGTGGCAAATCGTTTACACGACGGTATAGTTTGACTGAACACATGAAATGTGTTCACGGGGGACAATCAAAGTGACGGGTGACCAGGGGCGTACCGAGGGGCAGGCAAGGCAGGCACTTGCCTGCCCCTGGAAATCAAAAGATTAAAAAAACTCCCTTAAATTGACTCAAAAAAGTCTTAAATTTAAGAATCTTTTAATGTCGTATACTCGTATTTCTGATTGTTGCATGTGGTATTTCCTAAACGGTCTCTTCAAGTGTAGCTTGGCATTGATATTGTTAGTTTGTTGTATTTCAATACATCAAGTGACGGGTGACGGGTTTGGTGTGAAGCTTGTAAAGATGGCTGGCCTTATGAAACACATCACGAAACACTAACCAAAAAAATCTCAACACAGTGGCATTTCCAGTAACTCTATTTCGTCACCAAAAGGATCAATTTTTGCTTTAATTGAAAGCAAAATAAATGTAATTAACATGTGCACATAAATAATATATGTTGCCAGTAATAGAGTAATAGACATAGGTATGAATCATTTTAATGTTGTTGTCAACTATAGAAATATTATGCGTTTAAATAAAATATTTTGTACAAAAGCAAATAAAATTTAATTTCATTCATTGCACCATATTCACTCGACTCCAAGTTTACCAAAATGAAGTGGGAGTTTGGGACAACCAGACACACACTTCATGTGTTGAAGTACCCACTTACTTTAATGCAAATGAATTGTTGCTTTATGTCCACTCCATAATAATGCGTCATAAAAATGCAATGGATTCCCACGTTTACACCCCTCAGCAGAAATGAAATATATAAGAAATGGTTGGCTAGCACGATGATTTCATGCTTTCCTTTCCTCCTCTCCCAATACACATCCGTCCTTTCTAAAAATCGAGAATATTTCCAACTTAAAACTTTAATGCAAGGAAATATGAAGTAATTTGAATGGATTTTTGTTCACATCTCTACACACAATATTTTTCATATTTTTCAGCTCTTTTGCTTCGGCGGGAAAGCAAAGCTTCTACTTCCCTCCTGTTTCGTCATCTAGTTTCGAGAAAGGGGTTTGAGGTACTTTTTATTTTTCGCCTATTCTTGTACATATATATATATTGTGGTACATACTTACTTATTTAGTAAGTAAAGTGTGCGTACTCTTGAAAAGCATGAATATTTGTTTGTTTTGAATTTGGAATAAACCCTCATTTTAATCCCCGACGGCAAGTAAACACTGTCTATTTTTTTCGTTGGTGGGTTGCTTGGACAAACGATATATATGGCAGCTCCTGAGCAAACCGACGAAATATCGTGCTCAAATATACATAACTACTTGGAGGGACAAGCACTGGGTAATCGAAACGCTGTCGTTGTCCCAAATTCATCCCATCAAAATACCCTTGTCATTACATGGTTTCTTCTTAGGTACTTCGGCGGAACTCACATTTGAATACAGAATATTTTTAACAATGCCAAAACATATTATTGTGTTTCAGACGTGCATTGAGTGCAAACAGATTCATGGTACCTGCTGCAAGCATTCCCTGCTACCACTTCAACAATCACGAATCCCGTAATACTCTTACATGCATCTTAGCATTCCATTCCACAGCAACAACACTCCAAAAAGTAACCATCCAAACCCCATGCATGCATTCATCTCATCATCAGTGCATGACGTGATCACAAACAGAGAGTTTACCCTCAATCTGTTTTGTTATAAGCATGCATGACTTACGTAGTGTTTCTTACTTTTACATAAATCCATGTAGCGATTACATTCTATCGTGTTAACCGGAGGAGACCATTCCTCTACCATTTACTCTGCAGGACACTCCTCAACAGGGCAGCTTAAGAAATTGGTCCCCGACAATCTAAATATTGACTTAGAAGCCAAATTACAATTACTTTTTTAAAACCACCGTGTAATTAACTTTAACTACGAATGAATTCGTATTCTCATAATTGTCTCTCTAATTTTTCAAGCTGCACAATTACTGCGGCACACATATCATTTCTAAATTATTGTCAACTGCAGATTCGCTTTCTTGTTAATTGTAATTGCAGAGTAACCCGTAAAGTACAACCCACAATACAAGGACCGGGAGGTCGGATTCGGACTGCATTTCATAGTTTGTAGTATAAAGGAAACGAAAAGGAAGTCATTATGCCTCCTCTCTGTGTGTTTTGCAACAGAGCATTTCCCCACGGGCGGGCTAACCTTTATGCTCATATACTGCGGCACATTGGCGAAAGGCCACACTTTTGTAGCTACTGCTCTCAGACATTTGTCACAAAAGTTGCAAAGTCAATTCATACTCGAATTCACACAGATTTCTCGTGCTCCTGCAAATTTTGCGGTAAAAGTTTTAGATCTAGAAGCGGTTTGTCAAGTCATGTAAATCAGATTCATGAAAGATCCACTGAATATACGTGTGAAACTTGTGGGAAAATATATTATGACCGTGATCGTTTGAGGAATCACCGAAACATTCACAAAGGAAAATTGAAGCAATTCCATTGTGAACTCTGCAGCAAGTCATTCGCTTCAAGGGCCACCCTCAGTGATCACATGAGAACTCACACCGGCGAGAAGCCCTATAAATGTACTTTATGTAACCAAGCTTTTGCTCGAAGCGGCAATTTAAAACAGCACATGTTGATACACGCAGGACCAAACTGCCAAATGTGCAAAGTTTGTGGAAAGAACTATGCCAATGCAGCAAGTTTAAGAAGCCATGAGTGGCGTGTTCACAAGCAGATTCGAAATCATAGTTGTAATACGTGCAATAAGGAATTCTCAGCCTCTAGCGATTTAAAAGTGCACAAGAGAATTCACACCGGAGAAAAGCCATTTTCGTGCCAAATTTGCGGAAAATCATTCAGCGAGAAAGGGACCTTATCAATGCACACAAGGGTACACACTGGCGAAAAACCCTACAAATGCCTAATTTGCAGCAAATCCTTTTCACAAACAGGCAGTTTGGCTACTCACATGAAAAAAATTCACAATGGTCAATCTGTCAGTTTAGTGTAATTTGGTTTGTTTGTGAAAAATAGTTCGTCTTCTGATACAATTCCAAAATGGCATTTTTAGAAAAGAGAAAAGAAACTTTATGTAAAATAAAGCTAGTACACTAGTACGTTCAATAAAATCACTGAAATGAAATGAAAGTTGTTCAAATTGCACGAGTGCACCGCATTTAATATCAAATTTACAATGATGTACTGTGACAAGCAGAATTTTATAATTGTAATAGTACTTGATTAATATATTAATTGTAAATAGATAGAATTATAATTCAAAACTAGTTCAGAAAATTTTGAAAAAAATTAAAATTCTTGGTTAATCCACAAATAAACCCGCGGAAATAAACGAGTATGTTTAGTTGGCATTATAATCTGGATTATTTAAGATAACTTTTATGGAATCTTTGTGTCGGAAATGTAGCGTATACCTCACTCTTCAATTGGAATCCTAAGCAAACCACGAATGTCGAAACTTTGTTTAAATTTATGTAGCCACGTAACAAAAAATGTCATCGAGACAATTTCTTGTCACTGGACGCGATTAAGCTGTTTTCTCTCTAACCTAACAAGAACAATTCCTAATAATATTATGCTACTACATTGTCCAACAAACACGCGGATTTCTTTTTTCTGAGAAAATCTAGCTATAGTTATACAAATCAAGGTTTTCAAAGTTTTGTAATAAAAGACATTTAACACTACGCGAGAGGATTCACACGGAATATATGTCATTTGTATGTGATATCTGTGGCAAGGCATTTAATCGAGAAGAAAACTTGTCCAGACACATAAGAGTGTACACTGGCGAGAAATCCCACAAATGCGTAATTTGCAGCAAATCCTTTGCAGAGAAAGATTATATGGCTAAACACATAAAAGTCGTTCACGATTGCAATCCACCAGTCAAGTGTGAAGTTTGTGGCAAAAAAACGTGTAAACAAATATAGCCTTCTAAGACATATGGAAAAACATGCTCAGAAGAAATCTCAAAACTATGGTGTTTCAAGCTAAATTATGACTTCACTCTGTGAGTGAATAGGCCGTTCACTTGAGATTAATTTGCTTGAAGTGTACAATAAACACCTGTAACAATCATATTATTAATATGAAAATAGTGTGTGCTACTCGGATTGTAATGTGAGTAGGATAGTTGACCAATCCTCTCGGAATCGTAACAAAAGGGAATATGTTTTCAAGTTTTGGCTCAATTCTTGCTAATGACAAATAAAAGTGCTTACGATAAAACATGTTTTGGAGTATGTAAAATAATTTTGAAAGAGTTTATGCTGATACCTTAAAGCATTACTTTGAAGCATTAATTTTTAAGTAAGATTTAAAATTAAGTGGGATAATGAAAATGCTTTCGTTGCCTCGGTGTAATCAGATACCAGATTTATGACACCTGTAACTACTTCCTGAGAGTCCAACGTGTATTATTACTGCTAATTTTGTGCAATTCAGCAAGCTAAAATTTTGCTTATGCTGACTATGATGTCAAACTAATGTACATATTGTTGGTTATAGGTAAATCTCAATAGTTATAAACGAACCAAGATTTGCTATATATTCAATGAAAACGCGGAGCTGTAAAACCAATATTTATATTGTCGACGTCCAAAAAACAACACAATAATATCCCGTTTACAAAAACAAGGTTATAACAATTATTTCGTATTTATGTCAACTGATTATTATTATATGTAAACCTCATAAGAAAAGTATTATAAATATCATTAAAATCAGTGACATAGGTTTAAGTATATATATATTATCTAATTAAGTTCCTGTATGTGGTTGAAAATGATTTTAGTGTTTTAATTCTAATGTTTTCTCATAAAATACATATATTGTTAAAAGAATCAATTATAAACTAGGATCATGGAAATTTTTTTTTATTTACTTGGATCAGTTGATGAATTTTCAGCTACATACTTTGCACTGAATGTTTAGTAAATATATAAAAAGATACCATCAAATATATACATTTCTAATATATTAGTCAAAGATGATTTTCACTCTGAAAGGGCAAAAACTAACCAATCAAAATCAAAACTTTGAAAAGAAAACTGAAAGCAAGCGCTGCGCGATTACTTCAATTTGTAGTTTTCCAATGTTAAACTTTATAATTGATTGACTCAGCAACCAAACTTAACGGAATTAGTATTAGTAGTTTGTATGAAAAAATCGTATTTTGTTGGCTCAGTTTGCTTTCATATATCCCCTACCACTTCCACGAAATAATTAACAATGGAAGGTTTAGTTTTATATATTTATATCTGTAGCAATAACTGTAGTCCCTGGATAGGGTGTAATGGGAATGGGGACGCACCAGTGGGTGTAAAGGAGGTACGGATTATGTTATTTTTCAATTGTTTTCTCGTTAATTATTTCCCTTGGAAATAAAATCATACCATACGATTCGCCCAGAAGCGGCGAATCCCACTATTGCGTTACCCAAACTACGTTCCCAGCTCCCTGCCAGATGCCAGATAACGTGTTACGACAAGAATAGATTATTGCGTTAAATTTCCGTCAAATGAAGACACCGTATATTACTAATAGTTTTACTTGAAAATCATAATTTCTTGTCATTCCCCACGTGTAAACCACAAACTTCAAAAATATTTGTTGCAATCAGTAAGTAATACGTCGATAGGCAATCAGCTATCTGTGTTCTTGTATTTATTATGAATTAATCGCTTCAAATATTTTAGGGATTCCAAAAGAGCATATGTTTTGCTTCGCATTTTGTTTGATAGGGATCTCACGGCATGTCACGATTCCGACATAAATACACTAACTGTGTGGTGGTGGTAAATCTGTTGTACTTGGCGAATTTCAGATTTCAGAGTTGGTGGTGATTTCCTAAGATTTTAAATGCGGGTTGCTTCACTTTAAATAAGAATGTTGAATTTCCTGATGATGGCTCTTCATTTCGCATAAAACAACACTTCCAAAGAAGATTATCCCCTCCAAACGTCACACTAAATTGGCAGTTGGCTTCTTGTGAACTCCTTTCATATGTGCACCTAAATTACTTGCGTGTGCAAAGGATTTATTGCATGTTGTACAACTGTAAGGCTTTTCGCCAGTGTGGACGCGCATGTGCTGGAACACGCGCCCCTGCTGACTAAACGACTTACCACACACTTCACATGAAAACGGGTTTTCTCGTGTGAATCCTTTCATGGTGCTTTAAATTATTCAAGTAGAAAAACGTTTTCTTGCAGGTTTCACAAGTGTGATTGCGAAGATTTAGGTGGACAAATTTCACTTCAGATTTTTTAAACTGGCATACTCCATACTGGCATAATAATTTTGTTATGCGTCAACAGGCCAAATACCTGATAGGTGTAATCCTACATTTTATAACTCTGCCAAATAAAATTAAACCATAAAGATCCGCTATTAATAATTATTCGCATTGAAACAACCTGATTTAAACTTTTCTATTCATGTGCTCATACGTGTCTCTTTGTTATAATTCGCAATGCTTTCTTATTAAATGTTTTTATCAAATACTAAAACTTTTATACAAGGAATAATAAAGTAAATTGGATGGGTTTAGTTTCGCCTCCCCACATACATTTTAAATATTATCTAGGTTTTCGTTACTTTCGTAGCAAAACCCACCTACTACCTTTGCATTTCGATGGCTAGTTTAGAGAAAATATTTTAGGTACTTTTATTTGTACACTATTTATGTACACGTATTTTTGTAATGCGTATTCAGTAAATAAAAAATATTCTCGGAAAAAATGAGCTTGAATATGAATATTTGTTTATGCTTTCTTGGAATTTTGTGTAACCCCTCATTTTAATCCCAGACGTCTATTGCTTTACATAGTCACGTGTATTATTTTTGTTTGCTAGGGGTTGTTTGACAAATGCTATAAATATCGGTTCATGGGCAAGACGAAGAAAAGTCGTGCTCAATATTCCGTAAACTCGTCCAGTCCTCTAAAAAAATTGGCTGAGGCTCACTTCACCTCCTAGGACTAAATGTACAGAAGAATTAAGCAAGGGGTCTACTATTTATTTTTATGGAGCACGAACGTAGCTTTTTATGCTCGTTGTATTTGAGTGAATTAAAAGCAAAAGTAGTAAATACTACTTAACTCCTTGGAGGGACAAAGACTGGGTATTCGGTACGCTGTCGACCTCACAAACTCACCCCACCATACCTTTGCCATCTTCTGTTTTGTTTTAGTTTTAGGTACTTTGACCGAACCCATATTTAAATACACTAGTACACAATTAAATAAATGAACACAAATTTCTGGTACCTGCCTTCTGCAAGCATTCCCCGATACTATCTTACTTCAACAATCACAATTCACGTACTGTGTACATGTAGCTTCTCAGCAATTCATTCCACAACAATCCAAAAAGCAACCATCCGTTATTCTCATCAATGCAACAAGCCATATTCACAAACAGGGTTTACCTCCAAACAATTTTGTTTTATAACAAGAATGCATGACTGAGTTAAGTAGTCCTATTCCTTTTACGTGAATACATGCAGTGCTTTCATTTCATTCTATCGTGTTAACTTGAGCAAATCATACCTCTAGCATTTACTCTTCTAAGCAGGCTGCAACAGGACGGTTTGAGAAATTGGACCCCGACAATAACCTGCCATTAACTCACTGTGACAAACTAAATTTAAAAAGAAAATCACCGTAAGTAACCTTAACTGTTCTCACAATTGTCACTCTACATTTGGAATTTTCACAATCACTGCTACACACAACATAACAATGGTAAATCATTCACAACTGCGGATTAATAAAGCGGCATTTCTTAATAACTCAGTAATTACAATTGCAGGGTAATACGTAAAGTACAATCCGCAATCCAAGGAACGTCGGATTCTGACTGCATAACATCGTTTGTAGCATAACGGAAACGAAAAGTCAATCATTATGCTTCCTCTCTGCGTGTTTTGCAACAGAGCATTTCCCCATGGGCGGTCTAACCTTTATGCTCATATACTGCGACACATTGGCGAAAGGCCACACTTTTGTAGCTACTGCTCTCAGACATTTGTCACAAAATTTGCAAGGTCAATTCATGCTCGAATTCACGCAGGAGATTTCTCGTGCTCCTGCAAAGTTTGCGGTAAAACTTTTAGATCTGTAAACAGTTTGTCAAGACATGTAAATCAGATTCATGAAAGATCCACTGAATATACGTGTGAAACTTGTGGGAAAATATATTATGACCGTGAATATTTGAGGAATCACCGAAAGATTCACGAAGGAAAAGTGAAGCAATTCCACTGTGAACTCTGCAGCAAGTCATTCCGTTCAAGGGACAACCTAAATAGTCACTTGAGAACTCACACAGGCGAGAAGCCCTACAAATGTAATATATGCAAACACACATGCGCTTTCAAAGACAATTTAAAAAAACACAAACTGACTCACACAATACGAAATAGCCAAACGTGCGAAATTTGTGGAAAGAACTATGCCAGTGCTGCAAGTTTAAGAAGCCATGAGTGGCGTGCTCACAAGCAGATTCGAAGTCATAGTTGTACAACGTGCAATAAGGAATTCTCGACCTCCAGCGAATTAAAAGTGCACAAGAGAATTCACACCGGAGAAAAGCCATTTTCGTGCGAAATTTGCGGAAAGTCATTCAGTGTGACAGGGCAATTGTCAATCCACACAAGGGTACACACAGGCGAAAAACCCTACAAATGTCTAATTTGTGGCAAACCCTTTTCACAAACAGGCAATTTGGCTACTCACATGAAGAAAATTCACGA
>JAANSN010006094.1:0-11165 GCA_036850665.1 Dicranocentrus wangi
ATCGCCGAGAAGCGGAACAGAAGTAGATGTGCAAAATACTCGGATGAATTCAGAGTCAACATGGGTGCTTCCACGAATTGGCATACATTCTGCATTATTCCTGTAGCTAAAGTTTTACAAGAGTCAACTTGGATTTCTTTTTTGTCGGAAATTCGAGTTTTATTTCTTAAAAGGTCCTTGCATACCGCACAACAGAATCCGCAAATATGTCATAGTTTTCTAAGCCCTGCTCCACTCGCTCCACAACCCGATAGCAGCAATGCAGTAAACCCCAGGAATAGCCATCTATGTGGATGGCCGTATGATTCACAACTAGCTCCTACACAATTACACAAGTCAACAAGTGGCACACATTACTTCAATATTTGTCTAAAATAAACCTGATCATTAAGTGCATGTGGTTAATAATTTGACTGTATACCGAACCATTCGCAAAAATCCATTTGCGAACATCCTGCAAATGACATTTCGGATCAATCTCATCAGTTGGCTCACATTTCGTTTTCAACTGGAGTATTGATTTATCCCACGGGTTGAAATCCGGAATATTGCATTTGGATGTGTTAACTACGTAGGATTTTTGTACATATCTGGTCCCTCCATCGTCTGGAACAAAAACAATTAAAGTCTTGTGAAATTGTGGCTGAACCATGAGATTGTTTTCGTTGTCATTGCACCGTTCAAGCCAAGTGATTTTTTTCCATGTTGTTTGCCATGTAATTTCTCGTATATGTGCGGACATTAAAAAAGGCCCTGTATATTATGAGATTTTCATCGGATCAGCTATTTTAGCTATAATTAGCTACCTGTATTGAGATCTGAAAAACCATAGACTTCCAAATAATTTATCTCTTCATCTTGATTGTAAATCCAAAACGTGTATAAACTGAAGACAGATATAAGGACGCATAATACTTTCTTGTAATTTGCAACTGACGCGAGGTTCGAGATGTGGAACTTGTATATACAGGGATTAAATGCTTTCAAAATATCATGCAGGAAACTCATCGCGACACGATTCACTTTTACCGTCCATATCAGCAATTTACCACGGAGGAGGCGACATGTGTTAAAGCTCTAAAAACCAAGCTGTTGAATTGAATGATGATTGATAGGACTTGGATATGAGCAACCTGCATTTACTTGCACGTTGCAATTACACATTAAGATTTTTTGATTGTTTTACTTCATACTCGAGCTTAGCAAACCAAGAGAAATCACAGGCTGACTGTACTCATTTGCGAGCTAATCTATACAGCCTGATATATTACTTATATTGTTACGAAATTACGATTTCACGAATAACAACAGTGCATTATCTAATCTTCCTCATTCTTGAAGTTTTGTTTGTACAACTACTTCAATCCATGAATTAAATTAAACTACAATTCAATCCACAGCGTACAGTAAATGATGTCGAATACACCTTGCTTCAATCCAGTCATGTCATGTAGAACGACGTTCAAGCACACATAAATGCGATTTTTGGGATCGTCAGGGACATGGCCATATGTGCCCACATATCTGCCTGAGATCGTGAATTGGTTATTTAAATGTGCACAGATTTTGGTTTGCTGATATATGGTACGATTTGTAGGGTAGTAGCAAGTAACGTACACGTGGTATTGCATATATGTATTAATTAGGTACTGAATATAGTATGGGCAAGAATAATTTTGTGGTTTTATTTGAGTCGGGGTCGGGGATATGACGTAATCACGTAATATAAGATAAGGAAAAACTGGTTCATTCAGGCAGAGAACTTTGGGTGCACTAATAGGTGTTTTATATTCATTTTGGATGGATACCGATTAGTGATTCAGCAATTCATACACATGGCCAGATTGCCACTCTACAGACCAAATTGGGTAATATTGAATAGACAATAGTAGAAGACAAACGATAGCTTCCTGTACATGCGTGTTCCAATGGCCTGTGGCTTCTAATGAGATACATAGCAAAATGCGTAATAAACAATAATGCTAATTGCAGCTAGACAAGTGAGATAATGAGAGAGGAAAGTATGTATTGTTAAGGAATAATCCTATGGAACGTATATTCCAAAAATAAACAAACTTTATCACTAAAACATAACTCATGAGTTTCTCACAACTCGCAGCACATCTTTGTGCCTTATGCAGAATGAATATATGTATACTGCAGATATAATGTGCAATTTACAAAAATTGTAAACTTGAGCTGTGATGATTTTGCCAGTCGGGATGTTATGTTATTGAGCGTTACACATCTCAGGCGAGAGCTATTAACTTCGGAGTTTCGGAGGATAATCAATGATATTAAATGGGTTAATTTTTAATGAGTTGAGTTGATGATTATGCATTCTAATCAGTGTCCAATTAAAGAAGTTTGGGCTTGGACAATGGCATGCATTTCCTTTCTCCATAAAGCAATCATCGTACTCACTCATCCATCCATAAATTATAAAAATATAAAGATGAGGACAAAAGAAGTGAGGAGGATGGAAAATATCAGTTCATATGCTCATGAGGAAAGACCGCTACGCTACACAAGGTTGTGGGCTATTTTGGCATTTATTATCAAATTTCTCTCACAAAACAAAAACTGTTGAGTATAAACAACGCGGCATAGTCAACACAACAATACTACATTATGACGTAATATAATGTACAAAGTACAAGCAATCTAGTAAATATATGTGTCATGTAATTAACAAGCGCATACACTTGCGGCCAAATCGGATTTAGCACACTTTAGTGATCTCTTCATATCGACTTCGCTCACCCTAAACAACTTTTTCACTCCGAAAGTAACATCACTATACTTATCAATATATGCCTCGAATCGAAATTTGAAGTGTTCCGGCTTCGTAGCAAAGGATACGATCAATCCTTCCCATTTCGGCGTTGACATTGACGCTGCAGTCACCACTTCATCCACGCTAAGGTCATAGCAGTCATTCGGAACCATCTTCTGTAAATAGCATTCTGCCGTTCTAACTGCTCCGGCGACTAACGCATTATCCACATCCAAAGGATGCGGTCGAATACAGGCACAAAACTCCCATGGAATTCCGGCACTTTCACATGTTCTCTCAGGTGGGATTTCCTTGAACAAGCTTGCCCCCTTTTGGGACAGACTCTGGCTGTAAAAGTCCATTGCAATTTTGCTTGTATCAAATGTGAATAGAATATGCAGTAAAGTCTTGTACAGGTCGAAGTGTGAGGTAAGTCGTTGTGCATTGGTCTGCAGGGATGTGTACCACTCTGGGAACTCCTGCCTGAGCGTTGGTGGAATGTACACCCATTGCATAGGCAATCTATCTTCGTACCAGCCTTGAAGAGTTTCTCGAACTGAGCCAGTCCTTTGGCCAGTATTACTCATAAAAAAGAGGATTGTGTTTTTGTTTTCCGTAAATATTTGAATATACCTAGATAAGAGATTATCAAGATAAACTGAATCCCCATAATTGTCGTGTGCCGCTCGCGATAACCACCCATGAGCAAATAGAGGGATTCCGCGGTTTTTAGCATCTTGCATTACTTCCAAAATATAATCAAGCAATACTTCCTCAGGCATTTGACGTCCAATGCAGTCGACCTTGTCAGTTAAAACAGTTTTTTTCCAAATTAATCAGGATATCTAAATATCTGTAATGGCCGAAACTAGAGATAGGTATGTAAAATGTACGGACTGGCTCCTTCAGCAAACGATGAACAGCTTCCCAGAAGGGAAACATGTAAAAGTCCGTTGGTTTGTTTGAGAATGACATTCTATAGTTAGACTGGTCGAACCTATAAGCTTCCGGGTAATCTTCTCCGCTAACTGTCAGGTATCCAACTTTGTCAAACGCATTCCATATAAAAGAGCAGTTGTCAAGTAGAGTGGAATTTGTCAAGCAAGACTCTGTCAATTCCGCCTTTGAATAGCCACTCAAGAAAGCCATTATATTTTCAGAATCTTGATTTTCAACTATGAAAATCCACGACCAATTTTATAAAACTTGTGAGCGACTAAAACTGTGAGGACATGTGCGTGAAAAGCTGAATTTACTTATCATTTAGACGCGCACCTTTTGTGTATCCTAACAATTCAACTGCGCCAACCTGCTTCAATAAGTTCCTCGTCTTCTCCAGATTGCGGAATGAGTTTATCCTTGAATGAGAATCTACCCCGAGAATGACTACATTTGGTGGAAAGGCCTTCACTTTTCCCTTCCTAAACTTTTCTGGAGTACTCCACATCATAGTCTTATTTAATGCCTTCTCATCAAACTTAGGAACTGCGACAAAGTCCAAACTAATAAACTCCTGCAAAGTGGAGTTGCAAAAGACAACCGCAAAACCAGTTGTAAGATTGGAGTTTGTCTTGTGATTCATTTGAGAGCAGTGTTTGGAAAGGCTAAAATTAATGTTTAATAATCGTGCATTGTAGTTGTAGCTCTGGCGCATCTATGAATAGCAAAAACAATTTTTTTCTCACAATCAAATGCATGATATGGGCAAACTTCCTTACCCCACGATATTATCATCTGTACGACTTGGCAAATCTATCAAATCCGCATCTCGAGAACAACATCGCAGTGAACTTATCGGGTAATCCAAAAACTTAAGCACATCATTGTTGATGAAGACACCCTGGTTTCATAATGAATGGTTTCATTGATGTGCCTTTAATACCGCATACTGGTTTTATTTGAAAACTCACGTTCTGCCTGTTACCGATTTATTATAAGATATCCAGGACACACGAGTCTCCTTACAATCCTGAACACTTCTCCGCTGTGTATATGCGTGTCGAGGATTTGGACGTGGGATCTTACAGTAGGGAGTATCCACATCAAGATGAGATTCATAGTACAGCTTATCTTTAAAGTATTCATTGAAAAAATGTCGAGTGAGTCGAGTCTCGCCAATATCGGGATAAGCCTCCTCCTCAGCTTCACGAGCTGGATTGGAAAAAATGACTCCATAAATTAGCAAACATGTTAAAACGATGGTTAGCCTGATACAAAGCTTTACGATGGAAAGGACACGAAGGTTGTAAGCGCTAAACCGCTCATTTCTGGTAACTTTTCGAGACCGAGGCATCGAATAAATCCCAAGTAGCTCGAGTTTGGTAAGAACGTGAAGAGTGAAGACACAAGACAGGTGGAGTAAGACATACAGAGCCTTTTTTAATTTGCGAGAGCACTAAACTATCATGCGAAATATGGAAAATATTACAGTTGTTAACTCGGCTTGGCCGGTGGAATGACAACGAAAATTTTCCCATGATATTCGTATCATTGCATCAAAAAAAAATTTCGTACGCGTCACTCCAAAACCCACCAACAGGTGCATTCCTCCCTATACACCTTCCCACCTCTGTTATTGTTGCCAGTTTCATTCATTGATTCTTACGTTCAGAGAGCTTTTACTATTTAATCATTGCCATTACCTTTACATTGTACCTGCTACTTCTAACAAGCAGCTAATGAGTTATTCATATACGGATCCTCCAACATCCAACTACAAGGCATTTTATAAAGGTTTACTTACATTAGCTCAGTCTTTCGTAATAACAATACAGTTATAACCTTAATTGGTTAATTTAACAGCGGATCCATTCACTGTTTACAGTAACAATATCGCTCTAAAAGAGGGGTTTGAACACAAGTCGCAGGTCTAGTAATCTTATTCATTCTAAGTAAATCAGTGCTTATAACAAATTTCATGTTGTCAATCACCTCCACATTCACCTCAAAGAGGAAATCACCAGGATCCGTGAATAAACTTATTAAATATACAGGGTTCGTAGGTGTTCTAATTGAACTGGCACTGACAATCCTTTTCAACGTAGGTTCAGCGCACACATCCTTAGGAACTAGTTTTGCTAAATGTTGTACGGCTGCTTCCGCCGCTGAAATTACGTCAGGATTGTTAATATCTGCAGGTGTAGGTCTGGAGCAGGCGCAAAAATTCACAGTTATACCGGCATCATCACAAGTCCTATTTTCAGGTACAGGTTCAAACAAACTTTGTCCTTTTTGTGAGAAACTCCTTTTGTAATACTCCTCCGCGTGCTTATTCCCGTCATAAATTTGTAACACGTGAAGAATTGTTTTGTATACGTCGAAATGGGATGTCAGTCTTGCAGAATTGACTTTCAAGGAAGAATACCAATTTGGAAATCTCTGTCTTAACTTTGACGGTAAGTATATCCACTGTGTTGGAAGCTTGTCTTCGTACCATCCTTGACTAGTTTCCCTGATTGGACCATAGCGCTGCCCATGGTCGCTCATAAAGAAAAATATTGTATCTGTAGTGTTTGCCAAAGCTTGAACGAATTTTGAAGCAGAATCGTCTCCAAAACGAAGATTATTATAGTTGAGATGAGCTAGGCTAGTAAGCCAACTATGAACAAATACTGGAGCGGAGGAGGAAGACGACCGTTTGATAACGTCAAGGATGTAGTTAAACACGACTTCTTCAGTCATGTAACGGCCGATACAGTCTGTATGGTAATAATCCTACAAATCAAAGTCCACAACTTTGTTAACTCAAATAACTCTGGGTTGAATTGACTTTCTACTATAAAATCAAATTTTGTAGTTCTCACTCTTCGAGGCATATGTGTAAGTACTGCTAGCATAAATGGTCGTAAATAGAAATCCGTAGGTTTCCTAAGAAAGCCCGTTTTGAGGTAATTAAACCCACCGACGTATGGAGTATCTTCTGCTGCAACAGTAATGTAGCCGCTCTTATTAAACGCTTGCCAGAGGTACGGGCAATCATCTTGTGGATCTTTATTTGAATTAAAGCAAATTGGAGTTAACTCCTTTTCATTGTATCCACTTAAGAAAGCGACCGAGTTTGGAAACGTGTTTTCTCCAACTATAGGTGACGTATACAAAATTCCACTTTCAGTTAACATTGTTACATGATTGAAAGAATCATTACTTTCATAAGTAAAAGTAAATCAGTATTAAACTGACTAACCTTTTGTATAACCAAGCATTTCTACAGCTCCCATTTTGCGTAGTACTTCCAATGTCCTACTGAGTGTTCGGTACGAATTCATTCTAGAGTTATTGTCGATTCCAATAATGGCAATATTTGGAGGTTTTAGATCAGACGAAGACCGTTCTCTCCAAGCCCGAAGTTTTGCAGAAACCAGGCGATCACTGTCTGCTTGTACATTTACAAAAAAGTCCCTATATACAACGTCGTTTAGAAGAGGGATAGATGTTGACATGCAATGCACTCGTATAAATTCCGCATCAATTTCTTGCTTTCCATCCCTTATTGGGTAACATTTTTCAGAATATCTAAAACAAAATTAATTTCCTCGGTTAATTTAAGTACTTTTGACTGAATGTTTGTACTTCTTCTCATTGTTCTAGTCTCAAAAATTTTAAATACCAACTTCACATAATTGTCTGCATTCAAGTCATAATCACTCAGAGGTTGCTCTATCCGTTCAATCCTTCGATAACAACATCGAATAGAGTTTAGGGAATACCCGGACTCATAAATTGCTGTTTTGTTTAACGTCAATGCCTGCAAAAAATTAAAAAACAAGCTATGGTACACTTTTAAAAAATACGAAATACTAGCACAAAAGAGTCGCAAATGTACCGTGCCATTCATGTACGTCCATAAACGATGAGTTCCTTGACAGTCAACTGGAAGACCGGAATCAGGCTTTAAAAATTTTTGAATGGATTTTTCCCATGGATTCATCTCAGGAATCCTGCATGCTGGCGTGTTGACTATGTACTGTTGTTCCCTTTCACCTGTTGCTTCTGTAGTGAGTCAATAAACATTGATGTTTTACTTTACTTAAGAAGCGTTCAATATGCTATACTTGCTAAAATTGCTAATTTATTACCTGTGAAGAACTGGTTGATAGCGGGCTCTTGAGGTAACAACGCAGTGTCATCATGTCTGATAAATGCATAGATGAACACGCAGCAGATTACAATACCTAAAACCCACGTGGTTCTCGATAATCTCGATGATGGAGAAGGTATTACTCTCGAGGGATACTGGACACACCACCTCCGTGCGAAACTAACTATTTTCATCTTGAATCTTGCACGACGGAATTTAATTTAATCATCCTTAACTCATCCTATCGCACTTTCTGTTTCCGTCCATGTGGTACATATTTGTGTACTTTGAGTACTGTGGTGACTCGCCACTTGCGTTTAATATCGTTCTAAACTTTACAGTACTGTTGACTGTGGGTGGTGGTGTCAATCTGGATACAATGGAATTACATGTGTGCACTAGGAACAATGTCCCACTCTCACCGTTGTTGCTGTTTATGACCTATGATTTGTGCTATTTGCAATCAAAGCAATCCATAAAGTGATTTTCATCTTGAGTACGTACGTACGTGTTGTAAGAATGTCGAATAACTGAATATACATACACAATACACTTCGCAGTTCCGAATGTGCCAAAATGTGTGTAATTTTGAGAGTTGAGTCATATTATTGATAAGCGTTTTGGCAATGGGGGTGGGGGTAGTATATAGTGGCCACATTTCCCGACGGAGTTTCCTCACATTTCTTACACTTTGCGTAGCTAGGCATGCATTTTTCTGCACTTCTGGAAGAAGTAACAGGTTGAGTTGTTTTTTTTGCAAAACCCCACATATATTCCACTTCCACGCATGAAAAAAAAAATGAATGGAGCTGTCTCTATTCCTCGTAACCCAAAGGAGTTATTGCAGAGGTTTTTCCTATCATTTGCTGTAGACTGACTGTAGCGAAGAGTTGCAACGAAACGAAAACACACCAGCAAGCTCCGACGTAAATACACTTTTTGTCACCATCTCATTTGAACGTGATGAGAAGCATGAGAGGGACAAATAAAAAGCAGCTTGGCTTCATGGTTGATATAGATGACAAAGTTTTTGCAACATGATGATGGATACAATTAGCCACATATAGCTCATATGACTTCGGACTCGTAGTAGTATTAGTAGTATTAGTTTTATGTACTAATAATCAGTCCGTGGTTCGCCTAAATGTAATCAGAGCGCATTATGCACAACGGCGCAAAATCAATTATTGTGGAGTTTTCTTTCTGACAGACGCAACACGTCTCACTTCCACGAGAAGTGGATGCAACTCACTCACAATATAAAACATCATACATGACACAAGTCTGTGTGTCTGTATGTAAACTAAACTAAAGTAAAGCGAAACAGGACAAAGTAATTGAAATGTGCAATAAAACTAACAGAGGAAGAGGTTTTACTTTCGTTTTTCCACACAAGGTTATGCAAGTCTCAAGTCTGCTCTCTGTCACTGCCACAATCGATGCCAAGGATTACGCATTTTACTCTTGGTTTGTTTTACTCTACAAAGGATAACGCTTGTGGAAACTCACTCTCGTCCAACTCTTTACCAATAAAAATACAAAATAATTCACAATACACACAACAGAATTCCAAAATGACTCGGGAATGTTCCAAGCGATGATGCCATTTACTTGTCAGTGGGTGGTGTGGTGATATATACCACTTCATTTTGCCTTCCACAATCCACAGGTAATACACCCGCAATGTGACGATAGCTTTATATTATATTATAACTCATCTCCTATGCGTGCACAGATTATCTTGTGCAGGTACAGTGAGCTACTACGGACGGATATCTTGCCAACGTCGGGATAAAACACTCAACATTCACTACACTACGGTAATTACTGACCATGATGGCTTGCCTGCATGCAACCAAAAGGAAAAAATCATGGTTGCTGGTTAGAAAGGTATATGGTGATGATGGGAATGAGAAAATGAATAAAATCGTGAGACACTGGTAAATTGGGAGCTAGAATAGGCAGAGACTGAGCTGTGGACTTATAGCTAGCTGTGTACATTTTTTTACACATATGTATATTATCGTGGTACATAAACATGTGACTATGATGCGTACATTATTTATTATGACGACTAACAATAAGAACTTAGATATATGAATACTCAGGCAGGGTTAGTTACGTTCACATTCGAGATTTGCAACGAAACGAAAGGAGTATGTTGAGATGCGATGTAATGACTGTTAAGTTTTCATTCTGCGTGTTTGTTTTCCTCCGACGAAGCCATCCAGCCCTCAGCCCAGCCAGCATCCAGTTTATATTTGTTCTCAGCGTGTAGTTCTAATGGACACATCACACACCACTAACACATTCAAGGCATCATCGCAACTACTGATAATAATGAAATCTGGGATGCTTTTAGCCAATGCATGGTTGTATATATATAGAGAGATGAGACACAGGGAACTTGGCACTGGCAGCGAGTTCGCCACGATACGATTGAAGATTGAAACAAGTAAAAAAGTGATAACCCAGAGCGACTGATCGTATGAGTACGAGAAGTTTTACTATGTAATGGTATACCTACCTAGTATGTATAGTATATAGTACAGTCATAGTCTATAGTACAGCCTACCTAGTGTGACTGCAAAGCAAAGGGTCCTGCTCGTTTCGTTCTCCCATTTAGTGACGCTCTTTTGCAGTGGGTGCTAAAACAAAGTGCAAAGAATATACTTTGTTCCTTGCTATACATGCGCGTGCGTGCGCGTGAATTACGCATGCTACGTTGAAACGGCAATTATTAGTGCGATAAGACTCGACTGATAAGTCTAGCTTTCAGATGTCCATGAAGAGCAGAGTTTTTTGGATTATTATTATTTAGTGCAATAGCTGCTTACGGTAATCCGTCTTTAATACAATTTAATATTTATTTATGTTCATAAGGTTTCATGTAAAGATACGCATCATGTTTTGAAGATTACGCATCATCATGTTGTGCATGGAAAAGGAAAAAGAGGCTATAAAAGGAAATAAATGACTTCTACTCTTGAATTCCGCCGCATGCTGACACCATGTACCAAACCAGCTAAATTGGCAATGGCGAAGGTATCCAGTGCTAAATAATAGACTGACTCTAGCAAGTGACAACTTTCCTAACATAAAAGTACATGCAATCGGTCTCTTGCTTGCTTGTAAATAGTCTTGATTGAGAATGAAAGTAATGCTGACTTTGGGTCACGTCACATGCAGTGTTGTGAACCACACAACCAAAGTACCTAAATACTAACCGTAAGTAGGATTTGCAGTGAGAAATGAACTAAGATGGACTTAAGTACTACAATGAGAATCGACTTTAAACACCAGCCCGATAAT
>JAANSN010006095.1:0-11164 GCA_036850665.1 Dicranocentrus wangi
CCATCATAATATCTGTTTCGCAACAGGTATAAAGTGTATACTTTATATGGGGGTATTAGGTATCATCAAATCAGCGCACTGGACTGGATACATCATCTTTATGCTTTTGTACCTACTACCTACCTACCTACCTGCATTACCTGTACTCATGCTCATCTTCATTTTTTTTCTCGTCTTGTCTGCATGTCCGCGTGGGCCACTCCTGTGAAGTGAATGAGTAAGCAGAGCACCGCCCTTCCCCAAGCACCCCAGTCGTGATCGTCCGCCTGAACCCGACCACGGACCTGTTCCTAGCCCACAAGGACGGCTCCTACTCGTCCGCGTGGCAAAAGTGCGTTCCGAGACCACCGGTCCACGGTGATTCTTCTACTAAAAACGACCCCAGGTACATCCAGATTGTCAAGGTGGACGACTCTGTGTCGTACTTCAAGTCTGTCAGGGGACACGCTCCTGGGGTACACGCTCCTGGGGTACTTAGCGAGTCTTGCGATGACGTAAGGGACGGCGACTTCCCGCACACCGTCACCAACAACACGTTCTGGAACGTCGAGTACTCGGACGGGGTCCTTTGGGGGGGTTCAAGGTTGCCACGCTTTACACACTTGTCTAACTTATCTTACCCCTCACGATATAGATTTTACGCTCTATAAGGATAAAAAAATGTATTTACAGAGGGCTTGTCAAAGAGCAAGTGCAACTGCGACCCGCCACCACCTCGAAAGCACCACCGCTCCCAAGTGAAGCAGCAACAACCGTACCAAAATAATAAAGCAGAAGAATTAGAGCCAACAACAGGCCTGCTGCTGCAAAACACGGACCACGATTATGACTCTTCTCCATCCGACATCTCAGACCTGTTCTACAGAACGGACCCGCTCCTCATGGAAGAGCGACTGAGGGACAACAGCGTGACAACAGCATCGATCCTCTCCCACCCGAAGAACTACCTCCTCCACGGGACGCAGCCACCAAGCTTGTCCGCACCAACCTTCGCGTACATCCGGTTCGGGAGAAAGGTCCTGGAAAGAATGTGCCCGGAAATCAACGTAGACTCTTCCCCATCCGACATCTCAGACCTGTTCTCCTACAGAACGGACCCACTCCTCATGGAAGAGCGACTGAGGGACAACAGCGTGACAACAGCCTCGATCCTCTCCCACCTGAAGAACTACCTCCTCCACGGGACGCAGCCACCAAGCTTGTCCGCACCAACCTTCGCGTACATCCGGTTCGGGAGAAAGGTCCTGGAAAGAATGTGCCCGGAAATCAACGTTCAAGTCCTTACGAACCTGGTCGGCCTGTTCAGGATCCTGCTCTCCCAGGTGGTTTCGACCTACCCGGACGCGTACTCGAACAACCTGGACGTGGACACTCACCAGAGGGTGGTGGAGCGGATGGGGGAATGTGTACAAGGGCTCAAGCCGGTCAAGTTCTTCTGGGGGAGGAGGGGGGACGGCAACAGGTGCGAGAGGAGGATCGTCAGTGTTGAGGTCAACGGGTCCAGCGTGCCCCTCACTGATCTTCCCGGTGGGGTCTCCTTCAAGATGGGTGGGGCCCGGGCTGACATTGTGCTTGAGGTCGCCTGGAAAACTATGCTCGCTGCGCGTACGCAGTTTTTTAAATCAGTTTTTTAACGTGCATGGGGGAAATTTGGTTCATTAAAATTTCTGCCGTTTCCCGGTGCACTCTTAAATCCCTACTAATTGAAGCCTGATTAATTGGAGTTAATTTATTTCTGGTGGGGTCTCCTTCAAGATGGGTGGGGCCCGGGCTGACATTGTGCTTGAGGTCGCCTGGAAAACTATGCTCGCTGCGCGTACGGAGTTTTTTAACGTGCATGTGGAAAATTTTGTTGATTTAAATTTAGTACAACTAAATCCCAACTAATTGAAGCCTGATTGGGTTAATTGGTCAATTGTAATTAATTAGAGTTAATTTTAATGATATAGACTACGCGTGCACGGAGTACTTTGAGGAGCACCCGGACGACCTCTCGTTCATGTACGTCAAGTCGCAGGAGTTCCTCACCATCCCGTACGTCCTATTCCGATGGTGAGTTGATCAACAAGACAGCAAAATTTTTTGGGAGACCGGATGTGCCAATGCAGATTTTCCCCCACAGATCAAATTTTTCAATGCCAACTTCCAATTTTCAATCCTGCGTAATTTTGATGAAACCTAAAGAGTGTGCCAAAACCAGTTTACTTTTCCATGTTAAAAAATGAGTTAGTCAAGACCTTCACGGCAGAGCTAACTGAACTAGATAGTCGCGAAAAACAATCCCGTAGAGAATATTTGTGGTTTATATATTTGCACTTGTTGCATAATGTTTTGAGAAGCCGGGTATTTTTTTGCCGGATTTTGCAGATTTTTTCCCCCCACAGATCAAATTCTCAAATTCCTTTAGTTTCCATCCAGAGTAGTTTTTTGAGGCAACAAAAATGTGCGAAAACCAGTTTACATGTTATTAAAAAATGAGTCAATTCAATACACAGCAAACCTACAACATGGTCGCGAAAAACTATCCCGTAGAGAACGGTACCACCAACCAACCCAATTTATGTATGAGTCAATCATAACATCTTCACAGCAGAGCTAACTGAATTAGTCTCACTGGGATGAAGAAAAACGGGGAAAATAAGCAAGTATATAGAATATGGATGTGACCACCAACCCAATTTCTAAATGGTTTTGCAGGGAGAACCCATCTCACACCCTGACAGAGTCGTACAGGATCCTGAACCCAGGCCTGAACGTGCAGGAGCTCGGAGAGCAGGTCGACGCCTGCGTGTTCGCCGCATTCTCAAAGTCGCCGTACACGACGTGGCTCAGCAGGCCCCAGTCCGACAGGCAAGTCAACATAAATAAAACTTGACTTCTAAAACGGTATTCTTACCATAAATTGAACCTAATTATTGTAAACCAATTTGGTAGCGAGTTCCTCCGCGAGACGATAATAAGAAGGTCGATGGGAAAGCTGACGAACCAGGGGAACGGGACCTCAGACAAGTCCGTGTTTGGCAACCAGGGCTACTGCGTCCAGCGGTTCAACGACCCCGTCAGGTGGACTCTCATCGACCAACACGTCGCTGCAGCCTGCTAACTAATTACTACTCCTCTGTCGTCATAGCCACAAGTTTACGCATCAATAAATAAAACAAATAAAACGAGTAAACAAAACGAGTAAAAACAAAACAGTCCAATTTTTTTTATTCATTCCAAAAGAAAACAAATCGGAAATCACTCCAAATATTTAACTATTCTGACTCATTATTGGACCGCTACGCCAACCACTTCAAAATTAACCGTTGATTATCGAAATCTTATCATATCGCTCCTTCACCATGTCGCAGCACTTCTCCGCCTCACAGGTACGCACACTTCCATCCAATTAAAATCCCATAACTAATCAACTTTTAATCTACTAATTACCCCCGATTGCAAACTTAACAATTAACCCGTATCACTATTCACTCCTTCAAATTCAGTACAACGACGCCTTCACGCCAATCCGCCTGCAGAACTACTCCCCGTTCACAAACACCCCACGACCGTACGGCGTCCACTCCATGTGCTTACCAGACCGGTGCTGCCCAACGCGGATAATAGCGCACGACAACGGTCACCTGTTCGACTGCATCCCGAGAGGCCTGTCCTCCCCCTGGGGCGACTACCAAACGTGGATCTGGGAACAGGCCTACCCGTGCCTATGCGTGGACCACCTCCGCCACCCAGAAAAGTACGCACCCCCGAGGCACATATTCATCGCGAGGGAGGAGAACTGCCACGAGAAGTCAGCAAAGGAGATCGCAGACCTGCTGAACAAGGACCCTGAGACCTACAAGTGCATGGTCGAGAGGAACATGAAGGGATTCGGAGGTGGTGAGCCGTGCTGTTGTCCTCAGCCCAAAGGCTGCTGCGGGTTTCCTATCAAAATGGTCGTTTGCTACGGGGACAAGGACAAGAAGAGGGTGGTCGCCGAGATCAAGAGGCAGCAGAGGGAGTGGAGACGACAACTCGCTGGGACTAGGGGCAGGGGCAAAGGCAGGGTTCCCTGCTCTCCCGCTGAGCTCAGGTGCGTCACTTGGGATGGGTGCGCTCGCTCCGGGGATAAGCTCCTCGGCAAGACTTACGGCTGTCAAAAGTAATTCTATCATTTGTCATCTCCGATTTTTATCGAATAAAATTTTTTAATCCCCTTTAAATAATCGTGCTGTTTCTATTTTTAGTCATTTGTGCAGTTTAGTTAAGTAGTAAGTACAATTGATTAGCGTAGTAATAAGTTAAAAAAATGCATGAATACGTAAGCTCATGTGTTGGAACGACCACATCATAATGGTTATATTAGTATTACAATTGGTGCAATATGCTTTATAGGTATATAATCAGACAGCCTCAGAGATTGACGCTCTTTGATTGACTTTCGACCACGAAAATGTAATTATTTTATAATTGTATTATTATTGCTGCACGCTCCCGATTGGCATAAGACTGACTAACACGCATATATCATATCACTATACAAATAATTTAGTACAAACACACTGTCACGCTAAGCATGAACTAATCCCAGAGTAGTACATATTACACGAGTAGAATGAAATTCGCCAGAGGTGAATCACCATAAAAAAAATATATAGCACACACCCGGAAGCAACACAAAAAATACGCACAGACGGTTAATTTGTGTTTTAAAGTGAAATTTTAAGAATAATAATAATCCCCAAAAATAGCAGGTAATAAAACAGATCCACCTCGGGCGAGATAGGCTCACGTAAATCAGAGGAGTGGTGGTTGGTGATGAATGTCATGATGGCACATCATCATCATCGTGAATCCGGCATTGATCTTGAATCGACCATTTTAACATCAGGTACATATATAATAATAATAATAATCCCCAAAAATAGCAGGTAATAAAACAGATCCACCTCGGGCGAGATAGGCTCACGTAAATCAGAGGAGTGGTGGTGGTGGTGATGGTGATGAATGTGGTGATGGCACATCATCATCATCGTGAATCCGGCATTGATCTTGAATCGACCATTTTAACATCAGGTACATATATTTATAGATACGATACGATATACATTTCTAGCAAGCACATCACACTGCCAGAGTTGTTGGTTGACTGACAAGCAGCATTATTATCATGTAAAGTAAAACTGGATCAGTAGGCTGTGATATTATTTGAACAATGCGACAGATTGACACATGATCATTTACAGCGAGACGGGTTCAATATCATAAAAACCAGTCTACTACTACACAACAACGCTATATATTCATAATCTCTGACGATGATGATGATAATCTATTTCGAGGTTTTACAGCCTCGATTCTCCAGAAATGATTACGCGATTATTCACGGTTCAGCCACAGAATAACACGCACCATACGCTATATATTCATAATCTCTGACGATGATGATGATAATCTATTTCGAGGTTTTACAGCCTCGATTCTCCAGAAATGATTACGCGATTATTCACGGTTCAGCCACCGAATAACAAGCACCATGTTCCAGATTACCGTAATCCTACTCCCACTGTTGATGGGCTGTGCGCTTGCCCACCCTTCACCACCACCACCACCACCACCATCACCCAGTGACATTGAACCGAGATTACCCGCATCCGGAATCGTTGAACCAAGACTGCCCCCATCTGCCCCACCAGAACCCACTAAACGAAGACTGCCCGCATCTGCCCCACCAGAACCCACTAAACGAAGACTGACCCCACCACTGATAATAGCGCACCGGGGCGACAAGGCCCTAATCCCAGAGCACACCCTCGGCTCCTACGAGCTAGCGATGATAGAACTCCCACTGTTGATGGGCTGTGCGCTTGCCCACCCTTCACCACCACCACCACCACCACCATCACCCAGTGACATTGAACCGAGATTACCCGCTTCCGGAATCGTTGAACCAAGACTGCCCCCATCTGCCTCACCAGAACCCACTAAACCAAGACTGCCCGCATCTGCCCCACCAGAACCCACTAAACGAAGACAAACGCCACCACTGATAATAGCGCACCGGGGCGACAAGGCGCTAATCCCAGAGCACACCCTCGGCTCCTACGAGCTAGCGATGATAGAGCGAGTGGACTACGTCGAGCCCGACCTGGTGATGACAAACGACTCAGTCCTGGTCTGCTACCACGACATCACGCTCCGGTCCGGCACGGACGTGAGCTCCAGACCAGAGTTCTCCCACTTGATGGTCCCTTCAAGAACCGTCGAGCTGGAGGGAAGGAACGTGACGTACACGAACGACTGGTTCATCTCCGACTTTTCCCTCGAGCAGCTCCAAACCCTGAATGTGGTGCAGAGAAACACAGGGGTCAGGCCAATGTTCTTCAACAGCCTGTTCACGATACCCACCTTTCAGGAGTTCATCGACGCTGTTCACGCACACACGCTCAAGCGGGTTCTGCTCCACCACGGAAACTGGACTCCTGTCGGTTAGCTATTATATAATACTAACTTATAAATGTGCTTAAAAAGTCCTGACTGCCATATCATTTCAAATGTTACAATGTCCGTTAAAATACTAACTTAACTGCTACTTGTCTGCCTCGTTATAATATAACTTCTTTTTTAATTAACAATTCCCCCAGGGATAATCCCCGAGCTGAAGCACCCGAGCTACCACAGCGCCTCCCTCCCCGGCACCCACGGGATGGAGACCCAGTTCCTGGCCACGCTCGAGTCGAACGGGTACAGGACCTCAGAGTCCTCCCCTCCAGAAAACTGCAAGTCCAACAACACGCTTATCCCCTGCCCACCCGTAGTAATCCAGTCGTTCGAGATCCCGTCGATCACCCACCTGAGCAACGTAACCACCATCCCGTTACTAACCCTAGTGGACACGTCCAACCCCCGCTACCTGACCTACAAGGGCTTCGAACTCCTCTCGAACCAAACAAAGTACATTGGCCTGTGGAAGGAGCTCCTCTTCACGGGAACGGAAGCGGAGATAGGAGACGACGACTACGACCACGACGAGATTGAGGGGATGGGCGGGTTCATCCCACCCCAGGAAATAGTGAGCCACGCCCACAACCTCGGCATGCTAGTCGGCATCTACACGATATACCACTCTGAGGAGAAGAGCATGCGGGGCTGCGCCGTCCAGTGCACAAACGAGACTAAGACGGAGGAGCTCGAGTTCTACTTCGACCTTGGGGTTGACGCCTTCTTCGTCGAGGGCGTCTGCGAGAGCCTCCGAATCAGGGACAACTACTACTATTCTAACGTGATCACTGACAAGTCGTCACCACACAGCTCCGCAAATAAACTCCACTATAACACACTCATACTCATCACGCTCGTGCTCATACATTTTCAACTTTTATTAAAAACAAAATAATTCAGCGACAATAAAAAATTGTTATAAATAAATTGATTATTAAAATCTATCGTTTCTTGTACACGGAAGCGTTGAGAAGCACAGGTTTATTACTACCCCTCCGAGCATCACGTTTCTTCCCACTACCCTTGACCCTCTTGAAAGTGATAACAGCAAAGAGGTCGCCACCCTGAACCTCCTCAACCCCAACGACCTTAAACCCAACCCTGGAAACCGACTTGGAGAACGAGTCCACCCCACCCCCCAACCTCCCAATGACCTCACAGACGATAAGCACCCCACCGATCTTCAGAACCCTAGCAGCCTCGACAATAAAGGGAGTGACGTCCTTCCCCATGAGACTAAGGCAGAACACGGCAACGTCAACGGAAGAGTCCGGAAGCGGCACGCTCCTCATGTCACANCACCCCACCGATCTTCAGAACCCTAGCAGCCTCGACAATAAAGGGAGTGACGTCCTTCCCCATGAGACTAAGGCAGAACACGGCAACGTCAACGGAAGAGTCCGGAAGCGGCACGCTCCTCATGTCACACTCGGTCACGTGGTCGTTCAGAGCGTGGAGGTCGAACGAGTGCGTCCTGTTCGGGATGCTCTGCGACAGCCTCGCGTTCCCGCACCCAAAGTCGGCCACGGTCTTGTCCGAACTAACGTTTTCTGATATCCAGCTGATTATCTTGTCCAGGGGGTTCACTGTCCAGGAGGAGGACGCAGACTCGAACCCTGCGTGGTACCTCTCGAACGTCTTTGCGTTTGCCAGCGGGTTCACCCCTCCACTCGTCGGGTTCTGGCTGTCCACGCTCTCGTTCAGCTGCCTACAAAAGACATTTACATTAGTCTTATAAAATCTATTGGCTGGAAACTCACGAATTATTGAAAATTGATAAATGTTCACCTGAACCGAGCCACGTTGAGTCTCTGCATCATCCTGGACCGCAAAGTGGACCCCTTATCCTCACTCCCGCACTTATTATCATTCCTCTTATTAGAAGGGGACCCAGTCTGTTCAACTACAGTAGTACTGGATTCTCCAGTAGTAGCACTTTCATCTGGACCACCACCACCGCGTCCCCTCTTCTTCTCCCGAACAGACCTCCACGTGTGCTTCGGCTTCTTCACCCGCTTCTTTTTCCATACTCCTCCTGTTTCAACAAAATTATTATTATAAACCAACTTTAAACCAACAGTATTTAGAACAGTTACAAGTTGCAGGGGCCATTCATAAAAATCTGACCAATTTTAAGAGAATTAGTAATACATCAAAGGACACGAATTTACAAACAACCAAATATAAATTTGTTCAACTTTGCAATGAAGTTGAGGAAACAAAAATGTTTACAAAGATTTTCTTATCGATGAAATGCAGGGTCCCCCACAATCACAAATTTGTGCAGTGCCCATGTTAATTACAAAGGAAAGCAAGAAATTTGCTCAGAAACTCTAAAACTTTTTGCTGTAAAGCCCGTTGTAAGTTGGGTATAACCAAAACATACCAAAACGGACGGATATTTCATAAACATCATACACTTTCAACTTTGAATAAAGTTGGAAAAATTTGGTAATAAAACTGAAACCAAAGTAAAACTATAATTTCCTCAAAACACACATTTTCTCCGCAAAATTCACCAATCTTTCAATTACTTCAAACTTAAGTTATGTAACTCACCACCAGTTTTATTATTATTATTATTGCTGATTTTATTGCTACTATTTTTCTTGCCAGGTTTCCTCTTGCCACTACTCCTCAGTTTGTTCTTCCCCATATTTTACTACTATTATTTCCCAAAATAACGAAAAACTCAAAAAAAAAGCACAACCTGCAAAAAACCAAGCTGCCTGGAGAGATATACTGCTGCTCCACTACAACATGTGCTGCTGGGAGATAAAAACAAAAAAAAATAAAAAAATCCCCAATCCTTTCCCGGCACACAACAATCTCTCAGAATGCACTAAAACATGACGACTTGATTCTGACCACCACCACCACCGCTTCCAGCAATACAAGCACTACTACCAGCGTTCCTAGCCCCAGTCCCACCAGCACAGACCTTGGCACTGCACCCATAAAAGTAGTTGTTGTTCTGAGTGATGATCTGGGTTGGAGCGTGGTAGTGGTGGTGGTGGTGATGCTGCCCGTGGTGGTGCTGGTACTCTTGGTGGGGGTAATACAAGCCACCCACAACCCTCCCACGCTCATCCTGATGTTGATGGTGCTGGAGTGGGGATGAGGGGTCCTCCATGAACACACGGTGGTCGGTGAGGGGCCACGGGGAAACGGACTGCGCTGCCGAGCTGTTCGCCTGGTGCAGGAACAGGGCGTTGAAGTCAAACTTGTACGCGTACCGCTTCCCGTGCACCTTCGTCATTATGTTCTTGTCGTAGTAGTACCTAATCAAGTGGGTTATCAAACTATACACTTATCACCAAGTTTCTTAATTTTCAGATTAATTTTACTTAAAGAATGTATAAAAAAGTGTGGGTAAACCTGAGTGCCCTGGACAGCTTGTCGTAGTTCATATTGGGCTTAGCCTTCCTCTCCCCCCACCTCCTCGCGACCTCATCAGGGTCTACGAGCTTAAACTCGCCATACTGCCCGTCAACCACCCAGCAGATGCAGTTCTTGTTCCCCACGTTAGACAGCAACTCGAGGAGAAACTGCCACAACTGTATCTGACCACTGCTGCTTTGGTGGTGGTGATGATTCTGGTCCGCTGCTGGGATCTGTAATGAGGATGATGACGAGCCTGATGGACCTGACTGATGATGACCTGGGGAGGACGACGAGGTTATCGCTGCTGCTGCTGCGGCTGCGGCGGCGGCCGCTGCAACAACCGACTGGTGGAACATTAGCTGGTGGGATGCACCCGGGCTCTGATGATGTGCTGGCTTCAGAACTGATTCTGGGAACAGCTTCTGGACTGGTTGCTGCTGCTGCTGGTGGTGGTGGTGCTGTGACGCTAGTATATACACACAGTCCGTTAGTTAGAGTCATTTCAAGCGTGACGCCAATCTTTCTTTGCATTAATACTTGTAATTTAATCAGGTATGCACTGAATTCCACTGACTATCTAGTGAGTATCTTTAGAATCGGAGGAAAATGGAAAAAGTTGGACAAAAACTTAATATCGATGCTTTAGGATTATGACGCTAGTCTAAATGAAAATACTATGCTTCCTGCAAAAATTGCTAGTGACAAACGAAACATTTTACACACGAAACCCTAGAACCGTCACAAAGAAAATTGATTGTGTCAAAAATTCGTAAAATTACTCGAGAAATTACTTTTTATGCAATTGCAGATTACATGCATTTAACTAATACTTAATTTAATTAGGCATGCACTGAATTCCATTGAGTTTATTTGGAATGAATCGTGAGAAAACTAGGCAAAACCTTGATATCGTGCTTTTTTCCATTTAATTTGGAATGTTAAATGGAGGATTATGACGCTAGTCTAAATGAAAATATTATTATGCTTCCAGCAAGAATTGGTAGTGACAAACGAAACATTTTACACACGAAACCCTAGCATTTAACTAATTTAATTCGGTATGCACTGAATTCCAACGAGTATTTTTGGAACTGTGGAAAAAATTGAACAATTGGACAACAACAATGTATTTTGGAATATTAAATTGGGGATTATGACGCTAGAGAAAATGAAAATTTGCTTCCAGCAAATATTGCTAGTGACGAACGAAGCCAAGGCGGTTGGACTTGCTTAGTTGTTAAGGAAACAAATCCACAGTAAGGTGATGACACGTGAAACCTGGAGCCGTGGACTTTCC